>JAECUM010020339.1:0-48169 GCA_016617855.1 Megalonaias nervosa | reverse complement strand
TTTTAAATTCAACCGTGACTAGCAGTTGAATGGTACAAAATTAGCAGTCCGAATCACATGATGCAGAGACAGCCACGCATACTTTTCCATGCCAAATGTCCTTAATTGCCCTTTTATATAAACCACTGACGTAACCTTCAAAATGTATGCAAGCTCTTTGAAAGAGACGATCAGAATTAATGGAACTCTTCCAACTAAAATTCTATTTATCAAAATATTCCCTTTTGAGATTTTTTTTTCTTTAGAAATTTACAAGAAAATTGACAATAATAAATCTTACTACACATCTTCAGCTTGCAAATATCCACCAAAATACCCACTTTTTGGCCACTTTAGGAAATATGGTATCAAATTGAGTTTGATGAAAGAAATTTAAAACCTCATTGCACATCTGTATCAGAACTTTAAACAATCTTTGAAGTATACTTCCAGATGTTTAGAAAAGAAGTGATGACATCAAAATATCCAATTTTTTTATATATAGGAAATATACTAAAAATGAGCGTGCCAAAAAATATATATATATAAAAAAAATATTAGACACCTCATCGCACATTTGCTTCACCGCTTGTTGTAGAAATTAAACAAAATCCACAAAGTAGTTTACGAGGAGAAGTGATAAGAAACTTCTCTCGAAAATGTGACTACAACATTTCTATAAAATCCTCCAGTCGGTTTTATGAGAAAGATATGATATGCTTTGACACGGACAAACGGAAAAACCAAGGGACAGACACGGTAGCAATCACAGTAACCCAGTCTTTGCTAACGAGCGGGAAAAAGAAACTGCGGAAAGTTTTTAAAATATATGCGGTACAACAGTTTACTGAATGAACACTTGCTAAGGTGATTATATATATATATATATATATATATATATATATATATATATATATATATATATATATATATATATATATATAACATTTTTTTTCTGAGTGAACGCGAAGACTCGGGTGGCTGAGTCTCGGCTCAGCACGTGTGAGTGTATGAGAAAACTTGTCAGTTTCCCGTGGGTTGGTGGTTCATCCCCCGGTTTCCCCGAGTTCTTCCTCCACCAGCTATACTGCCCGCCATATATAGCCTACCAAGTGGTGAAGACTGGCTTTGAACCTACACAACCAGAAATCTGAATGAACGCATGTATTAAAGAGATAGCATTATTATCCAAAAGATGATGTTTGGGATTTGGAAAGGGCTATGGTAGTGCTAAGGGCCTAGATGGGGTGTGGATGAGGGATTTATAAAGGGATCATCAAATAATCAATTTGATGGCTAATCGTAGTTCTTCCAAAATTATCGATAAAGATGCAGGCGATGTTTCATTAGTTATCATAAAGTAAAATTATATGTAAATACATGTAGGATTTAACATTGATTACATAATATTCGCATTCTGTTATCATTAATTACACTGACATGTATCGCAGTCAGTCCTATTTATTTTCCCCATATAGTTTATCATACTCACTGCTTATTCGTTAACTTCACATTCGCGTACGAACAACATTTGGACTGGTGGGATCTGTTTTCAGTTCAAAGAAAAATATTAATCAGCGCAGCTAAATTTACATTAAAACAGTATGCTTTGTTCATTTTACATGGCGAGAATTTTCGCAACTTTATAATTACTTTTCATGTCTGGAGAGTAACTATGAAGTAACGAAGGCAGGAAAGAAAAAGAGCTAAAAGATAACGATGCCTTGGATTTATATTAAGCTGTGTTGTGAAATTATATTTTGCTCTCCCTCCCTCTCTGTAAGTATGCGCGCACACAGACAGACACCCGAAATGATATATTTGCATTTAATGAATGAGGTGCTTCGTAGGGAAAACAGTCTTGTTATCTCTCCTTGAAAGACATTTTAATGCCGTTCGTTTATTTCAGAGAAAATTCTTTTTTTTTTTTTTTGCCCGAGCAAATGGCATAATTCTTTCCGTAGTGGTATGGAAAAAAATATTTTAAATATGGTATGCTGTTCTTTGACTTAAATAGTCCCCCTCCAAAAACGTTCATCACAATTGCCGTTAATTATTGCATTCAATTACTCGTTTATTGAAATAAAAACCAAAGAACAATGGCAGTTTCATTTATGGAGGGAAATATTTCCAATAGTACAATGATTTGACCTATACTGACAATTCCCAATCTATTTCATCTTCCAAAATTGTTGCAAATAAAATATTGCACATGCTTGATTGTATCCCGGATTCAAGAGATATTGGTCGATATATATTTTTCCCAACATTAATAATTTATCAAGAAATTAACAGTAAAACTTGCAAGGCATGTGGGATTTTACGCGCAAATGTGGAATTAACAAAGCTATAACTAGGGTTTGAACCTCAGATTTACTTACATTGTAAATTATATTTATGCAGTTATATACATTTCAAAATATGTTTATAGAGTTGTGGACATTTCAAAGTATGTTCATGGAGTAGTGTACATTTCAAAGTATGTTCATGGAGTTATGTACATTTTAAAGTATGTTCATGGAGTTGTGTACATTATAAAGTATGTTTATGGAGTTGTGAACATTTCAAAGTACGTTCGTGGAGACGTGTACATTTTAAAGTATGTTCATGGAGTTATGTACCTTTCAAAGTACGTTCATGGCGTAGCGTACATTTTAAAGTTTGTTCATGGAGTTATGTACAATTCAAAGTTTGTTCATGGAGTTATGTACCTTTCAAAGTATGTTCTTGGAGTTGTGAACATTTCAAAGTACGTTCATGGAGTAGCGTATATTTTAAAATTTGTTCATGGAGTAGTGTACATTTCAAAGTATGTTCATGGAGTTGTGTACATTTCAAAGTATGTTCATGGAATTGTGTACATTTCAAAGTATGTTTATGGAGTTATGTAAATTGCAAAATATGTTCATAGAGTTATGTAAATTTCAAAGTATGTTCAAGGAGTTATGTACATTTCAAATTATGTTCACGGAGTTACGCACATTTGAAAGTTTGTTCGTGAAGTGATATACATTTCAAAGTCTGTTCATTGAGTTATGTACATTTCGTGGTATGTTTATGGAGTTGTGTACATTTCCAAGTATGTTTATAATTCTTGCAGATACTACAAATGTTACAATCTTTCCAAGTGTATTTGCGTCTCCGAACATAATTTAGCTATAGGTCTAGAGGAGATAACACGAGGCGCAAGGATCAAACCAATCCACCCTCTCACCTGTCACAGGTGTACAAAGTATACTTATGGGTAATTAGTGTACATGACCATACTTGACAGAGAACGACGGGGCTTAAGGCAAAAGTATATTCACATATTGAGGACCAGTATTAGCGGGAAGCAATATATACTAGGAATATTAAAAAAGTTCTGAATATGAGTGGGCTGCACAATAAAGTGCCTTCCCTCAAGTTATTACCCATGTACCACTACATATTTTCTTAGACTGATTATCCAGATAATAAATATTTTCTTGAATAATAATAATAATAATAATAATAATAATAATAACCCACTTTATTTAACGATGAAAACACATTGGTCATGAAAGACCCATTTGTCATGTGGTCCTCAATTTTTACTCCATTGTTGTCCTCAATTATTCACTTTCTGGCATGCTGTTTATAAACTGGAAAACTGTCATTTCAAGAGCACGGTGGCTTTCAAATAATCTGCCCTCAGCGAATCTTCTGTAACTGGTTTCAGCCAAAAGTTACTTGGAGCTAAATTAGTGCTTTATGGAGGATGTGGGATCGCCAAATTAGAGCCGTATGTTGGATGTGGCATAGCCAAATCAGGGCTGTATGGAGGATGTGGCATAGCCAAATAAGGGCTGTAGGACTCACGGTACTAATTCAGTTCCCATAGTAAACCTATGTAAACACCATGAAATTAAAAATTAAATAACTTCAAATTTCTGAGTGCCCATGATCAAACCTATATTTATCAGTATAGATGAAACCCGGATGTCAGATTCTCTGTAGAAAAAAGGATATGAGCCGCGGCATTTTCTGGATCCGCATGTGTTTGAAACATGTGTTTTCAATTCTGCACCAAAGAGTCAGGTGCTAATTTTAGTAATGAGTGTTCCAAACTGTTAAAGTACTGAAATTCCATCAATAAAACAATGTATCTATTTTTTTCAGTTAAAACTAGGAAAAGCTCTCAAAAGAATATTTTCCCTAAAAAAATAACTTACATTATTACCCTATCCTGGCCAGCCAAACCCATATATACTCTATTTAATGCTCCACCATTTCCAAGCGGGTTCCCATTTTTCCATACAATTAGTACTGTGTGTCCTGTATGGAGGATGTGACATAGCCAAATCAGAGCTGTATGAGGATGTGGCATAGCAAAATCAGGGCTGTATGGAGGATGTGGCATAGATAAATCAGAGCTGTATGGAGGATGTGACAAAGCTAAATCAGAGCTGTACAGAGGATGTGACAAAGCTAAATCGGGGCTATACTTAGGATGTGACAATCCTAAATTGGGGCTGTACTGAGGATGTGGCAAAGCTAAATCGGGGCTGTATGTAGGATGTAGCAAAGCTATATCAGGGTTATGAAACGTTGAAACTACCTCAGTATTGTCGGATATAACAGTTATTATTTCCGGAAACGTTTTCAAAGCCGACCTTGATATCAGGCAAAGTGTACCTCACGTATAGCTGCAAATCATTTTATAGAACTTTACATTGTCTATCGATCGGCATTAAATTTACTGATAGGTTCAAGGAATAAAAAAGGTTGTCACAAAATATTAAAAAGTTTCAAATACCCCTTTTCCGACGGCAGTAGTGGTAACTGTGTCGTCGTCGTCTTCAAGTTTGTTAGAGCTCTGGTTAAAATTTATCATTTGCACAAAACAAACCCATTGGTAGAATTTCATCATATTTGGTATTAATCATTATGAAGTAAAGATAATTCTTTATACAACATGCGTTTTCTTCCCTATGTTTTTAACAAATTATTTTGCAAATTATTATAAAACATCCGTACAAATAGAAAAGATAATGTGCAAAGTTCTCATTCAGAGCTAATTTACATTGGATCCGAGGTAAAATTCAATCGATTGGGTCAAAGTCCAAAATGAAACAACAACAACAACAACAAAAAACAACAAAATAACCCCCAAACAAACACCCCCCAATAAAACAAGCTCCTCCCTCCAGCGCCCCCCCCCCCCAAAAAAAACATTGGCAAAATTCAGCAATTCAGTAGAGAAGGTCATATTAGAATGATGTCCGGACTGAGAGAAACCAGTGTAAAATTCAGTCGAGAGGGTCGTATTATAACAATCTCCAGACAGAAAATTTATAAGCTGACCCACTTTCATTAGCTTTTGGCTTAGTTAATTTCTTTCAATATGAACAATTTATGTATGTAAATAACTGTATTTGTTATATATTTTATAGTGATATATCAAAATAGTGATATATCAAAATATATCATTGTATACATATTTTTCAATTTAGGAAAACTATTTGCCGGTATTATGTTATAAAACCCATATTTCCATATTTAGGCCTATTTAATTCTTCCTATTACTTCTCTCCTTCCCCTCCTCTCTCTGCCTCCACATCAGGATCTTAAAATGTGTCTGCTGTAGACCCTCTAGTGAACATGTATTGTAACCAATGAAGTACCATCAATGGCGTACAAAGGGGGGTGGGGGTGGGGTGTGGTGAGGTGCGAGGGGTTGTCCGCCCCGGGTGACAGCCAGAAGGGGGATGGGCGGTGTGCCATCAGGAGAGTTGAAATACCAGTACAAGTTTTCAAACTAAATGAAAACTTCGCCAAAGTAAAAGTTATTTCCAATTTGCTTATGACATCAATGAACTGCTGAAAAATTTACTTGCAAACATAATATATTTTTCTGTGTGTTTACATTTTTAAATTTTTCGTTGGGTTACCTAAGGAAGGTTCCGCCCCTGGTGCCAAATACTTTTGGTACGCCGCTGAGTGCCATCAATAATGCCACAACAGGAATTCCAAGCAGCAGAAAGTAGACTTCGAGTATTAACGTGTTTATAATTAGATTTCTACATGTATCATGGAAACTGTCAGTGACTGAACTACATGACCTGTTGCCATGTGTCGCAGCATTTTATACATGTTATACTCTACGACAATCTGTACGCGTCTTTAAGGAAACGAAAATTGTACGTAAATATGGCAATAAAATTTTTATGTAGCAATTTTAACTCGAATCAAAAGCGTATTAGAAAACAATGGATAAATCGGGTGTTGATCAGTGTTGATTGCAGACCGAAAATAAGTGACAATCGAAAATTGGATGCAGTGTCTGCTACCGAACTTCAAGCTTTCCAAGTCCAAACAAAATTCACGCTTGAATGAAGAAATAAACAAAATAAATAACGTAAATCATAACAAGTAAACTCAAAATCATTAATATCTTTTGTTTGAAGATGTTAGTTCTGACATCTATCAGAAAAAACCACTATGTGATATTTCTCCATACCCAACCCAACACTATCAATCCGCTCATGAAATGTGTTAACAAGAATCTATCATATCCATGATATACACGTCTTTTCTATAGCAATGAAACTATAATATGCATGATGTACATGCCTTCTATGGCAAGGAATCTATTACATCAGTATTGTACATGTCTGTTCTAGGAATCTATCACATCAGTATTGTACATGTCTGTTCTATAGCTACATGACTATACTATGCATGATGTGTATGCTATTCTAGGAATCTAAAATATGTATATGAACATGAATGAATTACTGCATGTTTCGAACAGAATAGCCTTGCGATAAGAACAAGAAAATAAGGGAAAAAAGAAGATAAGATTTTACACCATTTAATAAAAAAATATTATGCAACTACAACCAAACGCAGATTATCCATTTGTTTAGAATCAGATCTAGAACCTAGTATGTATGTGTCTATATATATATATATATATATATACATATATTGTTAATATGTATAATAATAATAT
Organism: Megalonaias nervosa; assembly: GCA_016617855.1. Taxonomy (NCBI): domain Eukaryota; kingdom Metazoa; phylum Mollusca; class Bivalvia; order Unionida; family Unionidae; genus Megalonaias; species Megalonaias nervosa. The sequence continues at coordinate 41,214 of JAECUM010020339.1, read as the reverse complement.
CATTACTTCACACAATACGCCACACAACCATCTACATATCTACATATATTTGTTTGTTATATATTTATGCATACACGTATGTCTGTATTCTGGCTGTATAGTTGATTTAAAGCAGTACATAAAAAACATTATGGTTATAACATGCCAAGGAATTGAGTTTCACAAGGACAAGGAGGAAGCCCGGAGCCCGGATCCGGATGGTCCGGGATGACATAGAACCTTAGATTACGATTTCAACGTTTTCCTAACTGACCTACTGTGGCTTCCGCAAGCATGTATGTATGTATGTATGTATGTATGTATGTATGTATGTATGTATGTATGTGTGTATGCATATATGTATGTACGTGTGTGTATGTATGTATGTATGTATATATGTACTTGCGTACGTACGTACGCACACACGTATGTATGTATGTATGTATGTATGTATGTATGTATGTATGTATGTAGAAGCAAGTTAATCACTAATGCATTCAAACATCCATTGTGGTTGATGGATGCGTGCTCGCGCGCGCGCGTGTGTGTGTGTGTGTGTGTGTGTGTGTGTGTGAGAGAGAGAGAGAGAGAGAGAGAGATGCTTGAAGTTAGTGAAGCACACCACCTGCTATAGTTGCTCGTTTTCACAGAAGAGTCATATATTCTGCCACACACCTCTAGAGAGAGGGCAAGGGGCAATACAGCGTGGTGTTAAGTTCACATGAAACAAGACAGTCAGTCTAGGTAATTCTGACTTTATTGCGAAGTTTTACAGAAGGACAGCGAATAATCGTGACTTTCATACAGGAATTATTCGCAATTGTCAGAATCAATACTTTGGTCTCACATTATTGCCAATCATCCCTCCTCCTTTATTGTCTGGTTTTAAAAACAGCGGATGGTCTATGGGCATGTCCTCTTCATCTCGTTGATGGTAAAAAATCAAAACAGTGTTCATCATATCATTTTGGAAAATCTTATGCAAAAATAAATTCGTTCTTCAAAAACATGAATAGTCATCTTTTACGGTGTTTATAAAAGAAAATCCATATAACGATCATATACGACATCCAAGTCAATTAAAACAAATTGTGATATATATTTATAATTCATATGGTGAAATGTTTGATAGAAAACGTAAAGTAGAACAACTAAAACGCCATATTTGGATACATATCCCCCATCATATTCTTTATCCGCCAGTTTGTTACGCTAAATCGTTTTCATCGATAAATAAAGATTTATAAACATATATTCCATTATCGAGTACCATTTTATAGTTAATCGATAGTATAGGAAAGACTGTACTTACTACATATCAGCTGCTACATACTTTAAGTGTTAATGTGGCGCAGAATTTGATGATGGGTAAGTTTTGGCAGTCATCCTGATATAATCTTTGGAATTTTTTGTGTGTGAATATTTTATCTATTACTTCTGGTCTTAGATTCATTTGGAATGAAAGACGACACTTGTGTTAGCTCTTTATACATGCATAATTCGGTCCACCAGATTTATTAGAAATTATATTTAATAATTATGCACAAGATAGCATTTATGAAGTCCATTATGAGACTCTTTATTATTTTTATTATTATTATTTTCATTATTATTATTTTAGAGAAATCAAGCCTTCAGGTTTTTAAAGACTGAAATGTCAGATAAGTATTTCTCCAAGAAGTTCTTTTTTTGATGTTTTACGGCTCAGCAAAACATACACACAAATGTACAAACATACATATGCACGTCCACACATACAGAGACACACGCCAATTATATATATATATATATATATATATATATATATATATATATATATATATATATATATATATATATATGTGTGTGTGTGTGTGTGTGTGTGTGTGTGTGTGTGTGTGTGTGTGTGTGTGTGATACACATTATGCAACAATGTTTTGAATAAATTAACGATGTATGGGTTATAAATCCTTACTTTCCAAGCAATGATCGATTGGGAAAATTGTACATAAACAATTAAAACGGTTCCCTGGAAATTCTTTAAAATAGATTTATTTTCAAATCACACGTAGCTTGTATTAGGCGAAAAGGACGGTAATATCTAACGATGTGGTCAAAACGGCATTTCACACATACTTACACTATTTACTTCAGATAGCGACAAATTAGATGAGCATGCTCTGTAATCTCCTACAAATCAAATATCTAAGATGACATACAGAAATGATAAATGGCCAAACACCGAATGCGCAAAAGATAAATTTTTACTCCCTTCAAAAACTTCCTTCACACAGTGCCAATTTTCACAAAACTCATAACTAAAATTAAGTATTTGGGATTACCAAGAGAAATAAGGAAGCCAGGTGGGGAAAATTATATAAGAACGCTGCTGTATGGCAAGTTCAAATGAACTTCGAATAATCAGCTTTATCAGTTGTTACGACTCTGAATCTTACATTATATAAACCAAACCTCTATTTGTACATAATTCACATGATCTTTGTCGCATTAGAATGATCTGGAAATAAACCATTTCCATGGAAAATTCCAGTAACCCATCAACACAGATTCAGAAAACATCTTGTTCACTATTTAAAGTCATAAAGATTTTAACATATAGATTGTAATAATCATCCTACATGTAGATTGTAATATATAAACATCCTACATGTAGATTGTAATATATAAACATCCTACATGTAGATTGTAATAATCATCCTACATGTAGATTGTAATAAATAAACATCCTACATGTAGATTGTAATATATAAACTTCCTACATGTAGATTTTAATAATCATCCTACATGTAGATTGTAATAATCATCCTACATGTAGATTGTAATATATAAACATCCTACATGTAGATTGTAATATACAAACATCCTATATGTAGATTGTAATATAAAAACATCCTACATGTAGATTTTAATAGATATGCATCCTACATGTAGATTGTAATATATAAACATCCAACATGTAGATTGTAATAATCATCCTACATGTAGATTGTAATATATAAACATCATGCATGTAGATGATAATATATAAACATCCTACATGTAGATTGTAATAGATATGCATACTACATGTAGATTGTAATAAATAAACATCCTACATGTAAATTTTAATAAATAAACATCCTACATGTAGATTATGATAATCAGCCTACATGTAGATTGTAATATATAAACATCCTACATGTAGATTGTAATAGATAAACATCCTACATGTAGATGTCAAAAGATAAGCATCCTACATGCAGATTGTAATATATAAACATCCTACTTGTAGATTGTAATATATAAATATCCTACATGTAGATTGTAATAGATAAACATCCTACATGAAGACTCTAAAATATAAACATCCTGCATGTAGATTTAAATAGATAAGCACCCTAAATGTAGATTGTAAAATATAAACATCCTACATGTAGATTGTAATAGATAAACATCATAGATGAAGATTGTAAAATATTAATATCCTGCATGTAGATTTTAATAGATATTCACCCTAGATGTAGATTGTAATAGATAAACATTCTATATGTAGATTGTAAATACAAACATGTCGATTGTAACATATGCACATACTGCATGTAGATTGTAATAAATAAACATCCTACATGTAGACTGTATTATATAAGCATCGAACATGTAGATTGTAATAAATAAGCATCCTACATGTAGACTGTAATATATAAACATCCTACATGTAGATTTTAATAATCATCCTACATGTAGATTGTAATATATAAACATCCAACATGTAGATTTTAATAAATAAGGATACTAGATGTAGATCGTAATATATAAAGATCCTACATGTAGATTATATTAATAAACATCCTACATGTAGATTGTAACAAATGAAAATCCTACATGTAGATTGTAATATATAAACATCCTACATGTAGACTGTAATAAACAAACATCCTACATGTAGGTTGTAATATTTAAACATCCTACATGTAGATTGTAATAAATGAACATCTTACCTGTAGATTGTAATACTCATCCTACATGTAGATTGTAATATATAAACATCCTACATGTAGGTTGTAATAAAAAACATCATATATGTAGATTGTAATACATAAACATCCTACATGTAGATTGTAATATATACACATCCTACATGTAGATTGTAATATATAAACATGCTACATGTAGATTGTAATATACAAACATCCTACATGTAGATTTTAATAATCATCCTACATGTAGATTGTAATATATAAACATCATACATGTAGATTGTAAAATATAAACATCCTATATGTAGATTGTGTTACGTATATGTAATTAAACTGCTTGTGTGTTAGTTTTAAAATTCTTTTTTATTTTATTTTTGTTTCATTACATTTTATTGTAATGATTATTGAAAGGATTCGAAATTCTTTTTCAGTAATTCGATATTTTCTTTTACTAAATGTTATTTATCCAAGACGTAGAACGTGTTACATGAGAATTATTTTTAGTTAACCTAGTTCGTCTTGGGCTTGCAAGAACGTAAACAGGCAGTTAGAATGATTGGTCAGTATCAGGGCCATACTTTCCTTGCGTGATCACCATGTGTAAACAACGTTTATATATTATTGGTTTTTAAGTGGGGTTACACTGGCGTACGTGATAGATTTCTTGTAGTAAGAGACCACATGACCCATCTCGCGAGACTTGAAATGATGTTTTTGGGGTTTAAATACGCATTCTTAATATTCTTCTGGCAGAGTTGTTTTAACATCTTGAAGGAACAAGGTGTTATTTTTATTTGTTGCCAGATTGTTTGTTTTTCATCTGAATTTTGGATTTAATATTTTATTCTCCTGGAAACTCAACAAGTTGACTTTTTTTTTTTATAAAAGAGTCTGAAAGATATTCATGGAAATTTATTCTGGAATTATTCGGAAACAAAAACTTTGATTCAATTGAGGAATTGTTGATCTTCGTACATTGGACCACATCTGACGTCATCGCCTTCCATATTTGTATGTCGTCGAGATTCGAACCTGGATTCTAATAGAACTATTTAGTGATAGGACATGTGTTTTCATTCTTAGGATTATATTTTGGATTATATTCACAAACCGTAAGTCCTATTTACCAATTTTTACATTGTTTTCTAGGGAAATAAATTATTTTGTTAAAATATACAAAGCTTGTTGACTTCACTCTTTTCTTCTGTTACATTTGTACGAGCCTACACGTAACAATTGTAATATTTATACCTCCTATATGTAGATTTTAATAATCATCCTACATGTAGATTGTATTATATAAACATCCTATATGTCGGTTGTAATATATAAACATCCCACATGTAGATTGTAATATATGAACATCCTACATGTAGATTGTAATATATAAACATCCTACATGTAGATTGTAATATATGAACATCCTACATGTAGACTGTAATAAACGAACATCCTACATGTAGATTGTAATATATAAACATCCTACATGTAGACTGTAATATATAAACATCCTACATGTAGATTATAATATATAAACATCCTACATGTAGATGGTAATATATAAACATCATACATGTAGATTGTAATAAATAAACATCCTACATGTAGACTGTAATAGATAATCAACGTACATGTAAAGCTTAAGAAGTAAGCATAATAAATGTTTATTGCAATATATAAGCATCCCTCGTGATACATTTGGAAACACATCTAGTGAAGGAAATAGTTTATAGTAGAATTACCTCCTAATTTCTTCGAAAGTACGACTTAACCTTGTAAAGATCGCTCATAGAATTTGAGTCAGCTTTGCCGTTACGCTCACATGTCAACCTTTAGTCTTAAGAATGCATTTGTTTTATTTCGTTTGTGTATCTCTGCGTATGTGTATTTTATGTGTATATGTTTGACTAATGTACCTTCACATTCAACTCACTGCAACCATATACTTGTCTTAAAAAGTCCTTACTATTGTTTATGCTACAAGTAGGCGTGACTTTTGAAGTCAGATGATGTATATGTAATCATTCAAACTTGTCTATGTCATAAATGAGTTGAAGAAACAGATATGAATTTTTAAATTGCAAAGTTCATATTACTTCACTTTTATGATATATTTACTGCTTATCTGGGAAAAAGAGGCAGTAGATTTTAAACATAATTAAATGCGGAGTTACATACAGACATGAAAGAATCTGAATTTTCTCTAACATATTTTAATATAAAAGTAGCAATAGTTGCGTTGAGCATTACTAGTCAATTTACATTGGTGCAAGAATTATATATTGTGTAATCGTATTATGATAAAACTGTTATGTATCTAGGTATGTAGATTAGTCTAAATACGTCATTTCTAGATTTAAGAAATGGTAGTTTGAAAATAAAAAGTTTAAATAAATGTTTTTCTGATACATTATGGTCAACAAGAATGAAAAATGCAAAGACAAAACGAACAACAATGAAATGAACAACACGAACAACAATGAGAGAAACAAAACGAATGACAGCAAAAACAATAAGTTAACGATTCTTCAATTGCCCGCGTTTTCGTATTACAAGTCTGATAAAGTTTATAAAATGTCCTAGCTAAATGTTTGGTTGGTGTTCTATGCGTGTCATAAACGTAATCGACTCTGAGTGGTCAATCACCTTTTCAGTCGCTAGCTTACGGAAGGGTCAAGTCATGAACATAAGCAAATGATGATGATAAAGATAACGTGTTTTGTTCTTTATTCCTTTCTATCACAATATGTCAATATCTATAAAATTTAAACCACTTGCCCAAATATATAGAAGTAATTTACTCAGTTTTGTAACTCGATAGAAAAGCAGATACGTTTCTATAAAAGTTGCCATATTACGGTTGAGGTTCTTATCCGTATTGGTGATTTGATCAAGGTACATCGTGATAAACAGAAATATCAGTAACATAGGTATCATAGGTATTATAGGTAATATCAGTAACATAGGTATTATAGGTATTATAGGTAATATCAGTAACATAGGTATTATAGGTATTATAGGTAATATCAGTAACATAGGTATTATAGGTATTATAGGTAATATCAGTAACATAGGTATTATAGATATTATAGGTAATATCAGTAACATAGGTATTATAGGTATTATAGGTAATATCAGTAACATAGGTATTGTCCATCCTAACTTAACTAACAATACGTTATCTTTGTAACATGTTTAAAGCAGAGTGGGACTGGATCTAATAAAAACACTTCGAAAAGATAAGAAAATAATATAGTTCCTAAACGGAACAGATAAGAAACATGGAAATATTCTAACAACTATGATTGACATGTTGTTCTATCAACATCATATGAACATTGTATGAAATCTACAAATAAGTATGATCGATATATGGTCCATCAACACGTATAAAGAATGTATGACTTCTATATGGTGTATAATCAAATACGATGGTTGTATAATTGATTTGCAATCAAATAGTGACATTGAATGAGATTTTCACACATATAGCGATATTGAATTCAATTCAAAATCGGAACTGCTTGACAAAATAATGCTTCATTACAATTTAGGACGTATTTAAAAAGTGCCTGAAATATTAAATGATTGAAGAGAATTTATATATCATTTGAAATTTGTAACATTGAGATTCTGTTTTAATTATCAACAGCAATGATCCAAGTCGTACAAAATCCTACTTGTTCTTCTTGTATCGCACCCAAATTTGTCTCAATGATGCTATTAATTGTGAAATAGTTTTGCAATCATGATTTAATTTTATTATACATTTTGTATTATTTACATTAGAAATATTATATGCTTCCAGTGGTCTTGATACATGAAACCAGTCTTTAGAAGCCCAAAACATTATTTATAGGTTACTGCATTTGCATAGGAAAATATGAACGAGTTTCGGAATAATACTGCACGACTTTCTGGAGTGAAGTATTATTCTGAGAAAACGAGTTCATATTTTCCTATACAAATGCAGTAACCTTTTTATTATAAATTCAGTTTGATATTCTACCTAATGTTTAATTATACAAGAAACTAAGTAATTGAATTTATACTGTATTAAAAAAATAAACATACAACCGTAGATTCATCAATACACAATAAAAATATTAATGCGCACATAACAGCGACCTTGGAACTTCGTCAGGGAGCTCGATAATAGCTTCAAAAAGAATTGTCGTTTTGGTCTACTTAAAATTGAAATTTAGAGTCATGTTGTGAATGAATGCGCATTGCAACAACTTTTCCATTTGGTCTGGAATGGATGGATTTTGATTTTATGTTGATCCAATTCAGTTCTGGTTTCCCTGATTATAATGGACTGGATTATTGGGTCAGTTCAGTGCACATTTCAGTTGGAAATGTACCCGAAATTCCAGTACAATTACATTTTGAGGAAATCCAAGATGCAACAATGGAAGTATATGTATTACCATTCGTATAACCAGTTAAAGATGACGTATCGTTATGCCCTTTTACTTGCATCTCGCAGTTGGAGGGACCCGAGCTGAAACCTGTATCATACAGTGTGTGTCTTCTATCGCTAACCTAACACTGTATCAAAATAGTTACACGGGGAAAATTGCAAAGCAGCTGTTGCGTGACAGTCCATTTAGTCAGCGGAAATAATACTTTTTCGTCGTCTTGGTTTATTGGCTCTGAGGCTCCTAGTTTAAAACCTTCATTTACATTTGTTTTCTCGAATCTAGTATTTTGACTGACTTGTAAAATGGTACTTCTCTGATAGCCCTTGGCCTCAATATGATTTTTCTGTGCTATATTTTTATAGACCCTGGAGAACATTGGTCATAGTCTGAGCCATTCTATTTGCGACAAGATACGAATATTTCTCCTAAATAACTTTTTCAATGATCTGAACGGTATTTTCAATTGCTGCGTCTCTCACTTTTATTGTTGACATTGCAAATATCATGTTCATTCGTGTGTTTGTTTGAGAGTTTCGTTTCTGACTCTGTGAACTCATTCACATCGTTAACTTTATCATCTGTACCTTCAAATGGACGAAACAGCTTGTTTACTTCATTCACAAACAAATTTAAATACCAAAAACCTAAATTGTCTACTACATGAGTGTACATGGTTTGTTACAAAGTAGTTCCTTATACACTATGCTATTTTAGGCACACGTATCATCCACGTGCGTGAAATATCAAGGTGTTCAGTATCATAACATACTGCACGATTCTGACAAGGTAAAGTTTTGTAAAATTTTGGCTTACACCATAAGTTGCATTCTAAGAATTTAAAAGCAACACCGTTTCATTTACTGTTGTTACGTACTATAATCATACAATATTATGGAGAATTGTCAACAATATTTTTATTCTCAGTCTTACTTATTATGTTGTCTTTATGCAGTGCTATTCGTGACTTCAACAATTTCGTAATCAATAGATTTGCTTTCATTTCCCATATGTTTAGAACCAAAATGTATGTAATCACTTTGCTAAATGGTTTCGGTCTTTATAATATTGTCTAGTGACGCGTTGCTTGATGCCCATGACTTTTAATTTTGGCCAACCGTAAAATGTGTACAATTGTTTGAAAATGTTTAATGCTTTGTCTTTGTACTATGACATCTTTTCATTTCCTTGTATATATTGATAAAGCATTGTTTATCAACTTCACCAGAAGAAGATCCATCTGAAATTTTGTGTATTGCATTTATTATTAAAATCCATGATAATCACAGCACATTTGTTTATTTCCCGGCTTTTATATTTGACATGTCACCATAAGACTGAGTTAAATATAAGTTTAATACAACTCAGACTAAACGATGGTATAATTCTATTAATATTAATAGTGTCGATTTTTATTCATCAAACACGATTATTAAATTTATATTGTTATTTCAAAAGTGAGATAGGAACATTTTAAACTGTCACGTGTTGGGAAGCGGAACACCGCTATCTTTCTTCATTTGATTTTGTAATGCTACTTGTTTGTTTTAAGTAACGTTTATTATGTAAGATTAAACTAAAAGCAACAAACTGTAATTTAATTTTAATCACAATCCCAGTTATCGTTTTAACTTGAAAACTACATGACTGTATATTATTTATTAAGGAGGACACCTACAACAACTCCCACGCATATTTAATTAAGGAGGACTCCAACAACAACTCCCACGCATATTTAATTAAGGAGGACTCCGACAACAACTCCCACGCATATTTAATATATATTTGCAAAATTCTGAAATGTCTTCTAGCGCAATTGTTTTGTAAACAAGGTATAGATTTCTGGTTTTCTTAATACGACTTGCATTGCGTATGTGTATGTGCCAGGTAATAATGCAAAGTTAGAACGATCTCAGTCTAGATTTTCTACTGTACATAGTACTGACATTTGCGTTTGAATATAGCAGCTTTTTCTGCACTTAATCCGGACATTTTTCTTACTTCTTCCTTCACAGAATCTATGGTCTCCACAAGACTATATTTTAAGGCTTTTTGAATAAAAAATTATTTTAAATTTATGATTACTCATACTCAATGGGCCATCTTTTCATTATAAAGTTTGTTTTTATAAATTTGTATCATTGGTATCAACATTATCACATACGAATTGGTGTCTGCCTCTAGGTCAGTTGTTGAATTTTTCTGATTTGTTATAATTTTTAAAGCCATATTTAAAAATGTTGCAGTACAATCCCAACTTCCAAACTGAACTATATGGTCATCATTTGTTCTTATTACAAACCCGTCAGAAGATAGAATGGCAATAGGCATCATAACTGTTAACATTTTTTCCTTGCCAATAGGAACCATAAATGTTTCCCTATCTTTAATATCAGACCAACTAATATGCATAACTGGGTCCTTTTCCATATAAATATCTAGGTTATTAGATCATCTGTTTTTATAGTCTACCCCCAAATTCCCCAAAATCAACATAAATTGCATCTGATTTCTGTATTTATTCATGAATTCATTGGAAGTGGTTATCAAGGAACTGTTCCAAAAGAATATTGACAATATTAGTGACTTACTGCTTGCATTAATACGCTGTTCTAATTCTACAATGATGTTTTTGTTTGTATTTAGATTTGGTAACTTCTGTGTGTAACCAGGCTGTAGACCCCCAACCCTCAACTATTCGTACAATTCATTTCAAACATTTATAACATCAATTCTTGTTGAAAATAAAGAGACACATAATTAATGCAATTAATGCTATCTGGTAGTGCTGCAAATTGGTATATATATATATATATATATATATATATATATATATATATATATATATATATATATATATATATATATATATATATATATGTATATATATATATATATATAGTAATATTTCTAATGACGAAATTAAGTCTTTATATAATCTAGTGAATGACGACAGTATAGTGATTAAAAAGGCTGATAAATCAAACACTATCATTATTATGAATCAAGAAGATTATGTTAAAGAAGTTGAACGTCAATTAAATGAGGAAAAATACTACAAACATAGTAACGAAGACCCGTCAATAGAAATTAAATCGAAAATTTCAACTTGCATTAATGAGATCGCTAAAAATAATAATTCCATATATGAGGAATTTTATACTTTCCCTCTTAACATACGTACGCCTCAATTCTACATATTACCCAAAACTCATAAAAATCCTGACCATAATTTACCTTTAAATTATCCAGGACGACCCATTATATCAGGTTGTAATTCATATACTGAAAACCTGTCCAAATTTATTGATAGTGTTTTACAACCTTTAATGAAATCACTTCCGTCATACATTAAAGATACTACTGATTTCATTAAAAAGTTGAAGTCTGTTCCACAGCTATCTGATAACTCAATCCTGGTATCATTAGACGTAACATCACTATATACCAACATTCCACATACAGATGGCATTGAAGCGTGTAAATATTTTCTTTATAACAATCCTAATGATAGCACGCTATCTAGTGAAGATATTTGTAAAATAATAAAACTTATCCTGGAATATAATTATTTTCAATTCAATAATACAAATTACATCCAAATAATGGGTCCAGCAATGAGTAGTCCTATGGCTCCTTCATACGCTTCTCTTTTCATGGGTACATTAAAAAAAGATTTCCTTCAAAAAGAAAAGTTTAATCCATCAGTTTGGTTTAGATTTTTAGATGACATATTTATGATATGGAACCATTCAACTGAAGAACTGGAAAAATTCATTGATCGCCTAAATCATTTTCATCCGACAATTAAATTTACTTATACTGCATCTGGTACGCATGTTTCATTTTTGGATGTAAATGTAATTAAAAATATTGATAACACTATCTCTACAAATATTCATGTCAAGGAAACTAATATCCACCAGTATTTGGAATATTCCTCATGTCATCCCATGGCATGTAAAAACGGTTTACCATATAGCCAGGCCAAAAGATACCGACGCATTATTTCAGATGATTGTCAATTACAAAATTTGTTGAATGATTTAAAAACATATTTCCAAAACAGAAATTATCCTAAACATATCATTGATTCTGCGCTGAACAAAGCCCGTAATCTTACTCAACATGAGGCTTTAAACACAGCAAATTGTACAGTAGAGAAAAATATAATTCCTTTTACAATACAATATAATCCTTCATTACCTAATATAGGCCTTGTAATTAATAAATATTGGTGTCTTCTAAATTTATCAAATAAAAACAGCGTAAAATCACTTTACAACAATAAACCAATTCTTGCTTATAGAAGACCCAAGAATTTGCAAGATTGTCTAATTGGAACTAAACAAACAGAAAATAAAAAAAGGACAATTCTCGTCTAAATGTAATAGACACTGGAGCTCTCAATGTGCAAACATAAGAGAAAGTGCTTCTTTCAGTAGCGCTAATACTAAAGAGGTATTTTCTCTATTTTATAACACTAACTGTGTATCAACTGATGTGATTTATTTGATAACCTGTAAAAAATGTAATATGCAATATGTTGGACAAACACTTCAACAAGTTTCTAAGAGAATGAATAATCACCGCTTTCATATAAAAAATTATAGAGATCCTCAGTTTTCCTCTAATATTTCAACACATTTTAATACTAATAATCACTCTCTACTCGATTTTTCTTTCATGCCAATAGATATTGTGCATGAAGACATGAATAGGCTCATAAAAGAAACTTACTGGATTCATAAATTACATACTTTGTATCCTAATGGCCTTAATACCAATACACTATATAAAATTGAGAAATTATTAACACCTCCCTCTCATTTGCAATGTAATTTAAAAGTTATATAATGATGTAAACAAAGATCAAACAAGAAATGCTTCTACAAGAAGAAATTGTAGTAGTGTGTGTGTGTGTGTGTGTGTGTGTGTGTGTGTTATGATTTGATTTGTTTTGGATTTTTTACGTAGATTTAATAATTGTTCAGTCATACCCGTGGGCGCCCGCAGCATAGGTCAAGGGGGTCACCTGACCCCCTCCTCGGAAATCATGCTGCAAATATATGTATAAATTCCGACAAGTTTAATCATGCAAATGAAGCTGAAAATATGTCACAAGATTCTGTTCAAAACGCATACTAAATATTAGCTTCAGTTTCAGACTGCTTACTATACTAACTCTCCCGGCCGTGACTGACTGACCCCCCTCCCCCCCCCCAATTGCAAAATATCCTGCGGGCGCCCATGGTCATATCGCTACGATATCTGCAATGTGGCAGATTATAGTGATGTTTAGCACCGGGGCCGACAAGTCCTAGCACTAACCTCTTAATGCTGAGCGCCAAGCGAGGTAACTGCTAGTAAGTCTTTTGTGTTACTTGGCCGGGGTCGCGATCTCCCGCATCGGATGCGGAGGCTCCAACCATTTTGGCCACCGGAGCGGTCGAAAAGGTCATAATAATGTATAATATCAGAATGATAAAACGATGTTGTGTATGAAATCGAACACGATTATGTTCAATTACATAAAACTGCAAGATGTTACATATCGAAAGAAGGCATAAAACTTGAATTATACGAACGGGAATATGAAGGATAGTTATATTTGTCAGTACTACCTTTGATTGTTTTGAGGGATTGTACTAAGGGATCTTAAAGTCGGTTTCTAATGTCATTCCCTAAGGTAGCATGCTATTTTAAATTCATTTGTCCATATCTGTGTGTGTGTGTGTGTGTGTCTCTCTCTCTCTCTCTCTCTCTCTCTATATATATATATATATATCAGCAGTGATGGATTTTGTTTTAGAAAAAGCGATATTTAAATTAATGGTGATTTTGAAACATTAAAATTAGTATTAATATATCGGGATAATACTGAGCAGGTTACTGAAAAACTGCCAAGTGATATTTGTATATATTCTAGTTAATAATAAGTTATAATAAATAGAGTATTAAAACCAATGAGAAAATATTGATGAAAAATTATTTCTTATTAATAAAATTCTGAAATTCCGAAAATCCATCATACGTGAAAATGACAGAGCATGACAAAACTAATTATAATGACTCAACATTTTGTCAAATTTTACAGTGTATTATTTATCACGATTATAAGATGAGAGAGCATTGCCGATAATATGGAAAAACATACATAATTTAGGATTGGCCAGTTTCAATGTTTTGATTTTTGAACTCTATTAATAGCAATAGATAGCAAAGACATTTACTTATTAATAGCAAACTGAACTGTTAACTATGACAAGGTATTTATCGATATGATTGTATTGATATATTTTTGTTTTTATAAAATAAAGAAGGTAGACTTCCAAAAATCATTTACTTATTGATACATAAATCTGGAATATCGAATGAAAATTAAACTCATGCATAAAATGTTTGGGAAACGTGTGAAAAAAATAACTTTGTAGAATATAATGATTTATAGCTAAAACTGATGTTCTGTTACTTGCTGATATTTTTCGAAACATCATGGTTTACATCCTCTTCCTTATTACAGTAATCCTGAATGTCTTAATGCAAATTGCTAAAATTAAGACAAACTTAATTTCTGTGGTTATGAAGGAAATAAATAATGCAGTTTACAATAGAATGATTCTTTGAGATGAAGTACAGTATTGCCAAAAATATCATGATCTACAGAAATTATATAAAAAATAAAACCATTAATGTATTCTTTACCCTCTGGAATATATATTATAAAATAATATGAAAAACTGATTTTAAAAACCATTAAAAAAATCTAGAAAGAAAATTTGGCAAATACTATTAAGAAACATTAGGCTTTTGGAATATTTTTTTGGATAAATTTTAATAAACATCGGGTACAAGGCTTCAGATAAGATGCATACATTATTGAATTTTCTTCTGCTACTGTGTCCTGTTAGAGACCTTAAAACACTATAAACACAACATGCTAGAGCCTTCAAAACGCTATAAACATAGCATGTTAAAGTCTTCAAAACACTTTAAACATGGCAGGTTAGTCTTCAAACGCTATACACATAGAATGTTAGGGTCCTTAAAACACTACAAACATAGCATGTTAGTGTCTTCAAAACACTATAAACACGGCATGTTAGAGTCTTCAAAACACTATAAACACAGCATGTAAGAGTCTTCAAAACACTATAAACACGGCATGTTAATCTTCAAAACACTATAAACACAGCATGTAAGAGTCTTCAAAACACTATAAACACAAAATGTAAGAGTCTTCAGAAACACCATAAACATAGCATGTTAGAGTCTTCAAAACACTATAAACATAGCATGTTAGTCTTCAAAACACTGTAAATATAGAATGTTAGAGTCTTCAAAACACTATAAACACGGCATGTTAGTCTTCAAAAAACTATAAACACAGCATGTTAGTCTTCAAAGCACTATAAACACAGCATGTTAGAGTCTTCAAAACACTGTAAATATAGCATGTTAAAGTCTTCAAAACACTATAAACATAGCATGTTAGAGTCTTTACCCTCCAAAACAATGAAAATAGAGTCTTTACCCTCTAAAACACTGTAACTATAACATTCTTTAACCTCTAAATCATCAAAAATAAAACCTCATGTAACTTGCCACTGAAGTGCATAATCAGGCAATCACAGATGCACATACACAAGTCCTTAGAACTATAGTTTCATTCACTCATATATATGCATATACAAGTCCTAGTACTACTGCTTTTCTATGAAAATGAAAATCGAATTAATAATATAAAAATGGAAGCTAGAAACAGATGAATGTAGACGTATAAAACTTGTATGAAGGGAAATAAATATGAAAATCAATAATCGACGTTTACCTCCCTTTCTTCATTACAGGTTTTTCACTTACCCATTATGGATTTGTGATAACCTGTCCAGCTTGTGCAAGTGAGTTATATCAACAAACAGTACAGTAAAGATAATAGCCAGTCACCTGATATGAATGAATGATTATGTTTACATAAAAACAAATTTTAAAAAATTGCGCTGAACGAGTTTTAAAGAAACATTGAACATAAATATACAAGAAAGTATATAATTTTTTTTTTTATGACGCCGCAAGGTTCGAAATCGTGAACTCTTCTTTGGCAGCCGGATTGTACATCCTAGGACGGGTGTGATAAAAGAAAGTTTCAACATAGCAATAAAAAAGTATTAAGAAAATTGTAAACAATGGAGTGAGCGAATTTAAAAGAAAGTTTGAACATAAATTTAAAAAAAAAATTATACAAAATTGGAGATCACGCAGGGCGTTTTGAACTCGCGCCTTCTTGTTTGGCAGCCGGGAAACACAGAGAAAGAAATTTGGGTGCGAGTAAACAAAAATAAAAAAATAACCAACAAAAAATTGCGATGTAAAAGAAAGTCTGAACATAAAAATACAAAAAGTGAGTTTCGAACTCTCTGCCTCTTCTTTGGCGGCCGGAAAACATGAGGACGAAATAAAAAAAAGTAAAAAAGGTATAAACAAAATGTTGGAATGAGTGTGTTGTCAAGAAAGTTTGAACATAACAATACCCCAAAATTATTTTAAAAAATATTGTGATGCCTCCGCGAGTTTCGAACACGCGACCTCTGCTTTGGCAGCCAGGACACACCGAAAGACAAATGAGGGCGGAATTAAAAAAAAAAGTTAGGAAAAAGAAGAAAGTAAATATAAAATATTGGAACGAGTGTTTTTACAAGAAAGTTTGAACATAACAATATCCCCCAAAAATTAAAAATAAAATAAAATATTGTGATGCCTGAGCGAGTTTCGAACACGCGCCCGCTGCTCTCCCTCCCTCCCTCCCTCTCTCTCTCTCTCTCTCTCTCTCTCTCTCTCACATACACACACACACACAGAACAACAACAAAATACAACACAGTCTAAAAATATTTCAGTCATCAGTGTAAGGCCCGTACGCAATTGTTTGAAACACTTTTTACCTATGTAATAACTCCTTAACACCTTACATGAAATTATTATTATTATTATTATTATTATTATTATTATTATTATTATTATTATTATTACTATTATTGTTGTTGTTGTTGTTGTTGTTGTTATTATTATTATTATTATTATTATTATCTCTTTTCAGTACAAAGCTAAAATATTCATATTATATAATCTCGTTACTTTCTCCACGCATAACTTTATCTGGATAAAATATTCTGTACTTATTAAATTGTCCATTTTCATGCGTGTTGCATGGTATCCATTCTTTGTCTTTAGCCTGGAATTAAGATTAATCAATTTGATTCTCTGTACTGATTGCCCAACTTTAATAAAAGACCGCTCCGGTGGACCAAATGGCTAGAGTGTCCGCATCGGATGCGGGAGGTCGCGGGTTCAAACCCCTGCCGATTCATTCTAATGACTTATAAAAGTGGTATTATACGTGACAGATCTATAAGTGTATGTATATCGTAAACAGTTTAGGAATGAACGTAAGATCTCACGCTACATTGGATGGCTCAAAATCCATTTTTAATGCCGAAACCTCTACTCGGTTAAAGAGAGTTAAATGTGTTCGTTGTTGAGCAGTTGCTTCCCCTGAAAGCGATTGCTATTGTAATAACAAACTAACAATATACTCATATATCAGCCAAATAACGGCATATCAGCCAAACAACGGCTCTATGTTGCCAACAAATGCAAAAAGTGTAGAGATGAAGATTAAGCTATCGGACCGTAGAATTTTTCAATTTTAATATATATAGGACATATATGCAAAAAAAACAAAACAAAAAAAAAACCAAACAAAACATCAAACAGCAAATAACCTCCATTCAAAAGAAGTGTTTTCTTTGCATTTCCACATTTTCTATTGATGCGGATACAATTTCATGCATTATAAACGACAATTCGAAAATTATAGACATCTCTCTCTCTCTCTCTCTCTCTCTCTCTCTCTCTCTATATATATATATATATATATATATATATACACACACACATTCATGTATGTGTGCGTCATTATATATATCTATGTATTCATATGTATGTGTTAGAATGTAAGTTTTAGAAAGTATGATTTTTGAAATGTAATTTGAATTCATATAAATTTAATAAAAGTATGATTTTTGGAATTGTAATTTAAATTCATATGAGAAAGAAAAATGATTGTTAGAATTTTGGGGATTATCTGAGTCTATTATGGTGCCTTTACCAAAGCCATCAATACTACAGTATATATTGTAAAACAAGTAGATGCTATTGTTCACTGTATGTTGTGGCTCTACGCCAGGTTGATTATAAGATAAAAGATGTATCTAATAAAACTATATTCAGTACAAGCTATGATTTACGATTTCCCAGACATCGACGTAAACAAAAACTAGTCAGGGTCTGCGTGTATACAGAGGAATCACACTCATCTCGCACCCGCTAAGTCGCACACGATTAAAGTTATGTCGCACCCAAATATAAAGTTATGTCGCACCCGATTATAAAGTTATGTAGTACCCGAATATATAGTCAAGTCGCACCCATCTGTAATATATCATTATATGAAATGATTGTCACCATGTCATATTTCCACAGCATTAGCCTTTATTAATTAAATGTAATTCACTAATTAAGTTTTGTTATATAATTAATGGGGCCAAAATAGATCACATTTCACACTCCACTAATTACATTATGTTTTCTGCATTTAGTTCTGTTACTCTAACATTAGTGCCTGCACACAGTCATGAAACTTTTTTTAAATGTTTTAATCAGCATATATCTTGATTATTGAATTAATAATGTCCCATAGCTTCTCAATGGCAAAGTTGTATTTCATACCGACTGAGCAAGATTTTTCTTTGCACAAGGCTTATCTTAAGTTATCTTAAAGACTTGCGGCTATCAAGCTTTATAAACCTATGAAATATGTAAAATATTATGCCTCAACTGAACAGGTGCTTTGCTACAGAGCATCCTGTATTGTGGCTTTATCGGCTTTATTTCAGTTTTATGAAG
The DNA here is from genome assembly GCA_016617855.1 of Megalonaias nervosa. NCBI lineage: Eukaryota > Metazoa > Mollusca > Bivalvia > Unionida > Unionidae > Megalonaias > Megalonaias nervosa. The sequence goes on along the minus strand of JAECUM010020339.1, from coordinate 21,893 downwards.
TGTTTCTATGTATTATTGAAGTGTGTTGGCTTCACTATGGTCCGAGTAATGAAAGCAAGCAAATCAAAACAGAGCGTACTCAAAGCAGCGTATGTGCTAATGCGGCGGCAATATCAAAGTCATTAAATAACAAAGCAGGGTACGGAACTGGCAGCTTGTCGACATAAACCATTAGGTAAGAAATGATTTCTTCAAGTTGGCCTCCCAGGTTGCTGTCGACGTTTACATTAAATTTACATTCGATTGATTAGTTTCATGCTTGAATAGTAAAAAAGACACTACAATTAAGTATAAAATGTTAAATTTTTACTCCACCCTAATCATTACTTTCTAAAATGTCTAGTAATACTGCATGCTTACACTGTGAAAAAGAACTTACACAGAGACAGCATGCAATCCAGTGTGATGGCTGCAATAAGTGGCAACACAGAACTTTGTCCTACTGGGATCTCATTAGAAGACTACAGATTCGCTGTAAGGGACAACTCAGTTTACAATGGACATGCCATAATTGTAATTCTGTAGATTTGAATGCATCTGAATTTGGCAAACCCCTTTTTGCAAGTAGCAGACTGAACACTGAGAACAATCATGATATGGAGTCTGACATGAGGCTTTATGATAGATCTTCTACTATCGCGATTAATACTGATCCACTTTTAGACAGCATTGATCCTGTTGTTGATGTTGAACATGAGCAACCAATGGAACTTGAGGAGGATAAAGCCTGATATTTAGATACAAGATTGTTCATAGTAGCCTCAAATTTGGATGCTGTTGGCGATGATGCAGTAACTTACCAAAATATAGCTCAATCTTCAGAAAGATTGAAAGATAAGTTAGTCGACAGCAGCGGCTTTTCCTACAATGTTAAGCGCCAAAATGCTACGTACTGGCAATGTGTAGTGAGAAACAAGCACACCAAGTGTAAAGCTACAGTTATAGAGAGAGGTGCTGGTAATTTTTCGCCAGGAACATACGGACATTGTCATCCTATGAAACCTTTTTATGAAGACATTTCATAAAATAAATTCCAAAGTAAAAAACGTGTTATCAACGAAGTCTACATGTCAGCTAATCAACTGTCAATGACTGTGTTGTGAACTTGCTACCTATGAATGAACCAGTTCCAAAGACTGATTATTTAGCTAGAGAAGCCAATAGATTGCGTCAAAGAAGACGTCCGGTGGATCCTACTGATCTGGAATTTGATCTAGAGCTTGAGCACATACCAGAGCTATTTCTTCAGAAAGACATTAAGTGTACAGATCAACGCCATTTACTTTTTGCTACACATCAAATATTGGAAATCCTACCAAAGGCAAAAACATGGTATATAGATGCCACTCTCTATGTGATCAAACCACCATTTACCCAAATAGTTAGTGTGCACGCCCGCATACAAAAAGGCGGAGAAATAAAACAAGTTCCTCTAGCTTTTGCGTTGATGTCGGGGCAAACGAAGAAGGATTATAAAAAGGTGCTAAAAGCTATTAAAAATATGATTCACACTTAACCAAAAATGAAAAAAGTGGTAGCAGACTTTGAAGCTGCTATGTGGAATGGAGTGATGTCGGTTTTTCCAGACGTTCAGATGCAAGATTGTGTCTTTCATTGGACTCAAGCTATTTGGAGGCAGTGTGGGGAGATTGGCCTTCATAAACCACATAAAGTTAACAAGTCCGTTCATAGTTTCATCTGGAAATTAATGGCTCTACCATTTTTACCACAGGAATACATACAGCCAACCTTGGTTGCACTACAAGAGAAAACCACCAATAACAGACCCTTATCCGATCTATGTAGCTACATAGAAAGGCAATGGATCACAAATTCTTTATTCACCCCTGCTCGTTGGACCGTATATATGCAGCCAGTAAGGACTAACAACGATATTGAGGGGTGGCATCACAGGCTCAATTCAGCTGCAAAGAGGGAAAACTTCCACTGTACATGCTGATTGGCTGTTTATTTAAGGAGGCCCAGTTGGTAAATATTCAGCTGCGGCTCTTGTCTGAAGGGAAACTTAGGAGACAACAGAGAAAAATATACAAAGAAATGCAAGCAAAATTGTTTATTTATTGGGACATTTTTAACGACGGAAACATGACCATTTCCCAGTTGTTGTCTGCTTGGAGCAGTTTCAATGGGCCTGTTTTGCAGCAAGGATAAAAATACTAGTGTGCGCAATGTGACACATACGCTGAACTATACCGTATACTCTGAACTATGTTGCTCTGCTCATACAAAGGTGTACAAAATAACACACAAAGATAATATATTTAACCAGCTTTAGTAGTTAATGCAAATGAAGACTTTGTCCTCTAATTTGGGGAGATTATTTATTTATCGGCTATGCAGGTCATTGTGTTATTGTTCGGTATAATAAAAACAGGAAATTAAAGACCATATTAAATAGCAACCTTGTTCATTGTGGTAATTTGCATCTTTTATTTTGCAATTCTTCTATTTATATATCTTCTCTTTTTTCATTCCTTCAATGATTTTATTCTGACGTCTACTATTTTTAGTTATGAACTTATATGCATCTATCTCTGTTTCTTCGTCCTTTTCATTGTACATTCCATTTTTATTTTAAGACTGGCCAGTGAAATCTATAGATATCGTAACTTAACATAACGTTTGCATTGGGTGCGACATAACTTAAGCGGGGGTGCGACATAACTTTAGCATTGGGTGCGACGTAACTTGATTAGTGTGCGACTTGATTTGGGTGCGACATGTTCAGGGTGCGACATGACCATTTACCTATACAGAGCGGGTTCTGATCAGGCACTGAAGCATGACGGCTTTGTCAGGAATTGCTGCCGTACACTCAGACCTTGATTTCCTGTTTTCCATGTAAGAGGAATGTAATTAGTTATAATTAGAGATTTTGCTGTGTAACACATTTAGAAATGTTTTCATCTGCCTCTGGAAAGCTTGTAACATGTTGTTGTTGTTGTTATTATTATTATTATTATTATTATTATACAGTATGAATTTTTAAATGTAGTGTTTAAATTTATTTAGAATTTGTGTTAATTTAGCATACTAAGCTTGGTTTTGTAGAAATGGTTTGCTACCAACTTCATGCTACAAATAATTTATTTAGAAATAAAATGCCTTCGAAATTACAGGAAATAATATTCTAGTTGAGAATTAAGATTTAATCAAACAAACTGATTGAAAATATCCTTGGTATTGATTTGTAATATTTTACTCTAGCATTTTTGCACCATTGACAGTTTATTTGGCTTTTAATTCTGAAATACAGAAATTATAGAATTGTGTGAAGTTGATTAGTTATAATTAAACAAAACATTTTTGTTATATATTTTAAATGAATTGTGTGTAATTTGTCTTCTATATCTAGTGCAATTAGTTTAATTTTTTAATAAAGGAATTGCTGCCGTACACTTAGACCTTGATTTCCTGCTTTCCAGTTCGCTCCTAGTACCCCTTCGCACATATTAGCGACGTAACACCTATATCGCTAGAGCGATACCGCCGCTTGAGGAAGTGAGAATGACACCTGTCTCTTTAGATCTGAGAGTCGTTCCATCTAATGAGTGGGAAATGATGAAAGGACTTTATATACAATAAACTAACCACCACAAAATGGGTTAAATTATCTATTAACTGTGGATAAAGAATTATTAAAAAAGTTTTCATCGTTAAAATTGGTGGAGAATCCGGGTATCGATCCCGGTACCTCTAGAAGGTAGGTAGCTTGTAGCGTTGTTGGTATTTGTATGTGCTGTAAAATAACTATCTGTGGTTTAGTATAGAAACAGAACCACAGGACTGATTTAGGTCACTAAAAGATCAACTAGCATAGTAAACATGCACGGTTTAGTATAGAAACAGAACCGCAGGACTGATTCAGGTCACTAAAAGATCAGCTAACGTAGATAACATGCACTCGCGCAATCCCCAAACATTGATAGATTTATCGGAAATTTAAATGTGACCAGTTATCTTCCTTATTTAAATGGACGCATGCATAGGGGTTCTATTCCCACTATCGGATCGACCCGGATCGGCAACCTTATGGTTTGTGTGAGCAACGTCCTTTATCTGCCTCAGATCGAAGTAACTTTCACGCGCAGGACCGTCAAACACCACGCAATACGATAACTTAATTACTTTAGTCATTGCCGATGAACCACCTGCCTCCTTGAGCACCCTTTCTTGCAAAAAACATAGGAAGGCAAATTCTGGTGACATGACTAGAACCGTTTTTCTAATTTAACCCATCCCTCCTAATGAACAATAGGCAGGGATGTGTACAGGTATGATCCACTTGAGTTAAATGATCCACAGTCGTCTCCAGTAACTGTATAAGCCTTTTTCGGGTTTATATCCATTTACCGGGAAGGTGGACAAAATTCGCTTGCACTATTCTGAATGTTTCCAAATATCTTGAATAGTATTTGGATAAATATTATTGCCTGAAATGGACACATCGGTATCATTATAACCGAAGGAGCAGTTTCAAAAATTTTATAGTTATGTGTCGTATTATCTACACACGTGACTGAAGAGTAAAAGCCTGCACGCAGACATTAACGTGTATCCTGGCTTCTTGTCATTTTACCAATTTAAATGTACGAAAATATCTGACCATATTATTCTAGGTTTTAACATTGGGGCTTTTGATTTTCTGCTTGATAAATCATTAGAGCATTGACAAATCATTGGAGCATTGACAAATCATTAGAGCATTGGTAAATCATTAGAGCATTGACAAATCATTGGAGCATTGACAAATCATTAGAGCATTGGTAAATCATTAGAGCATTGACAAATCATTAGAGCATTGACAAATCATTAAAGCATTGACAAATCATTAGAGCATTGACAAATCATTAGAGCATTGACAAATCATTATGGCGTGAAAGTAGTCTGGTGGTGAGCGGTGTGATAACCCTGTCTCAATTGTTTTGTCAAAATGGCTCCAACAGTATAATTAAGTATTGGTGGTGCCTTTATTGTGCTTCAAAAGATGCGGCGCATAGCCCATACATATATAGCAACTATAGCAGCAACATATATATATATATATATATATATATATATATATATATATAGCATATATATATATATATGCACCCATCCATTTATTGTGTTTTCTGTTACCCCACGCATAGCTGCCTCACTAGCTGCCACAATGCAAAGCTAATGACCCCCATATTTGTTTTTTCTTTCCTCCTAGGCAACTGAAAGCTCTTGTGAGAACTACTGCAGACTGGTAGGAAGTGAGAGAACACCCATCCAAATGAATCAAAACCTTAGGTCTGTCCATGCAACATAGAAGTATCGATATATATTGTTGCATCTAGGCAGTCGGACAAGGGGAATCCGTGCGCACAGCCTGTTAAACAAGGGTAGTGCCAATACATTTTGGTCAGTGTTTTGAGTCGCTAGACCAAATACAGCCGGCATGTAGTTCACGAGTCTGGGATGCAATTTCGGTTTCTCTAGGTAAGGAAAAAAAAAATCCAGAGTAAAAACTGCAGAAATTAATAAAGTTGCAGATTCATATCTTTAGCAGCAGATATAAGACACAAGGCAATACGATCCTTGTCAAGAAGCCACGAACATTGTTTCTTTGTTCGTATGTTTTTATCCCTCTCATTTGATTTTTACTTATCAACACTTGGTATTGTCAATCAGTGAAACAGCTTTGTGTTGGTAAGAGACATCACGGAAAGGAAAACATATGTTATGCATTTAACAAGGCGATTTGTCTAGACAGGCCCCCAAAAAGAAAGTCATTAGGTAAATTTTGCATGCTATTAAGACCAGATCTCTGTTCTACTTGCCAATGAATACAAGTGGAAAATGTTACGAAAAGTGCGCAACTAGTCGATGCACACATCTAGAAATGTTTATTAGAGTAGAATCTGCCATCAATTTTGAATCCAAACAGCTCAAAATCCACAGGGCAAAAAGACAAAAGACGAAAGGTTGATTTAAAATAAACTTTTGCAAGCAGTGCTCTTGGACAGAAATTCTGAACCAATCCATCCAGTCTAAAATACATCACCTTTCTTAAGATGGGAATGAATGATTACATAAATCCTGACAGGTGCTCTATTCGTATAACTCGAATTTCCTTGTATTTGATTGGTGCTGAGCCTAACTGTGAGCATCTCAAAGTCGGATGCGGGGTAGGGGAGTTACAGGAAAAGCCTGTCAACTCTTTCTGCATTATTTTGTTTTGCCAATGTTTTCTATTAACATCTCAGGTGCCTCCCAAGCACTGTTTAAATTTGTAGAATCCCGAAGCTATTGGGACATACTGTAGTCCAGCGAGTGACCTTGAATTGAACTGTTTATTAATTCATCTGCAACAGAGTTTTGGCAGATAATGGACAAGGGCTTTGGAACAGTTTTATTATTTATTAGACTTGTTTGCCCAAAAATATAAATGTCCTTGACTATTGAAATGAGTACTTACTTTCTTTGCAAGTAAATTCATGGTGTGGTCTCCTACGCTCTGAACAGGCGTATCAGAATTTACATTTGGAATACCATTTGCTAGACCGTTTATTGAAAACCCAGCAGTTTGTAGTGGTTGTATCCTGATAAAACCAGTCTTTATATAATGATTTAAACAACGGAGTGGCACCGTTTGGATTTTACGATATTAGTTGTATTGTTTGGTAATACGGAAGACCAGGGTTATACATTAATGAGCCCAAAGATGTGTTAGATAGCAAGCTTTCTTGAAATGTGTCTGCTTATCGTAAGTATCAAACCCAGCTGTGGTTATCGCGTTTGCAGACAAGCAAATATCTTTGATGTCCTTAACCAACTCTTGTGGTAGCTCTTCTACAAACTCATATTCACAAGGAAAACCGAAGCCCATGTGTAAATAGAGGTAATGGGGCTTGTACTCGTTTTGTCCACCACGAAACGACATCCTTCTAGGATACTCTCACCCTAAACCCCATACAAAGTTTGATCCCGTCTGTATTATAGCAGGAGAGCAAGATCAATAAACTCCCTTTTCGATTTAATTTTCTTTTAGATGCATCGGTACGTTCCACATAACATGATCAAAGAGACTTGATGTAAAGACTAGGGCATCAAGTAAAGATACAGCGTTCACTTATCTAGGGAAATGCATAGGCTGTGACCAGACAAATATATACTCTTATACAGTTAGGGGAATTATTTGGTATGTCCGACCCAGGCAATATTACTAGGCTCAATGTCGCTCTAGCTCCGATTCTCGTATAATCTGACCCATTTCCCCTGAATTTCTGGGGTGGAATTAATGTTCAGTCTCTTGTTATCCCTCTAGTTCTTCTTCGAGCAACAGACAGTCTGGGGTTGGATGCTCCAATCGGATTTGAATTTAGTTTGTTCTGGTACTTTCCCTACTATCCAGGTTGTCTCTTCAACCGGCATTCTCCAAACTGGTTTTCGTTGTTTCTGAAGTCTGAACATCGGTCAAGTGACTCAAGCGTAAAGGGTCATGAAAACATTTATCTGAATTGTCACTGGAATCAAACCTACAAAAATGTTTTACAAGTCGGCTTCACCTCTGCATTGAACGTGAATTGATAGTGGTCATCGAAACGTTTTAACATACTGAAGCAACGCTGGAACTATCGTGAGGCGTTTTGTAACTGTCAAACTGGATTATCTCCCTTATACAATGGTACAATAGGCTGATTAACTCGTTTAATGCATGTTACAATTCATAACAGTTTTATTTTAATGCAGCGTTGCAGTGTTGATGTATATCATGCAGACAATAAATAAATTCTTATCATCAGGCTGATAATTGTGGCTAAACTAAAAATACAATTTATATCTTTAAATTTATAACTATAAAAACAAAAAGGTGTGTGCTGGTGTACAGTGCAGTACAAATATTTGTGAACACAAGGTGACAAATATATACTTAATAAAGATAAAAACAGAACAAAGAAACAATGCAAAGAGCCAAATATATACATAAATAGCATGATATATGAGGAAAAATTCATGAAAAGGATTTAAAGAATTCGGTATCTCTCATCTTTTCCTGTTTTAAAAATGTGTACATTTTGACAATGTAGGATCTAGGATCACGTTTGCGTGCGAAGATATCCAAATTTTTAATTGGTTAATTTGTGCCATGAACAATATAATTTTGGTAAATATAGTCTTCCTAAATCTCCACAAGTTAGGGCAGAGAAGTAAAATGTACTAATATAAGATGCGATTGCTAGCGTTAACAGCATTATATATATATATATATATATATATATATATATATATATATATATATATCTATATATATATATATATATATATATATATATATATATAATCTGAGAAAATTTTCCTAGAGAAAAATTTCTTTTAGTCCTTAGTTTGCATGCTATCTTATATAGCAAACTGAATTGTCAAAACACAAACGCCGAAAACACAGAACAATGACATTTTTCTTTTTTTTTTACAACAGACGAATTTTTTTGTGCAAATAAATGATATTGATTTTTGCTGATTTATTCATACGCATCCATTAACATTTCATTGAACGCCATAGTTCTTTTTAGCCAAGTTGAAGAGGACAAAATGGACTTGTAAAGTACCGGATACGAACTGTATACATTGTTGTTGTAGTCCACAGGGACATTTTAAAGAATATGAAAGGTTTTGCGAGAACCGACCTTGCAACTATTCCAGAAGATGAAAGGATAGAGTCAAGTCCATACGGACACTAGAGTCTTGTCAATACTGACTCTAGAGTCATGTGAATACGGACACTGGAGTCTTGTCAATACTGACTCTAGAGTCATGTCAAAACGGACACTGGAGTCTTGTCAATACTGACTCTAGACTCGTGTCAAAACGGACACTAGAGTCATGCCAATATTCAGGGCCTATATGAAAAATATGTTTATATAAAGTTCACTTTCATATAATTCAGTGTGTCCCAATAATTGTGCTTTGATCGAAAACTATTTATTCGAAACTTGAAAATTGATTACGAGAAATCATACGGTTTCATGATGCATGTTTGAGCTTTGAGTTTATGCGTAATTAAATTATGGACAGACTTTTAAAAATCGTTTCGTCTGTCCTCCACCAACCGAGAATAAATGACTATCTCTGACATTCTACATACACATTACAGTTGTTTTGTCCAGACAAAATTTCAGAAATAGCATTTTGGCGTTCTTATTTTAGTTTACAAATAATAAAAAATAATGTTTCTGAAGAAATATGCTTCGAATATTGCACTCGTAATATTCGTTACTTTATTAAATCAAACTCGGATACCTCTCTCTAATATGTAAGTGCTTCTAGATTAATTATTCTAATAGCCATATTACAGCCCCATTACAGCCCTATTAAATCCCTATTACATTCCTGCTACAGTTAATTCTCATGATAAGTTCTTGCTTGCTATTTACAATAGTTCTTAATTACTTTTACAGTTACGTATATACTTAGTAACTCAACTAATTACCTACTCATTATCTTGTGCCCTCTTTTCGTCCATCCTTTCTGACTTATCAACTTGCTTCAGTGCATGCTTATGGCCATACGTAATTTTAAAGCTTAAAATATAGAATTTCAGAAACTTCTACATTTTACACATGTTTGTAAATGACGTCGAAATCATGAGATTTGTGATGATTTATTATATAATTTACAAGACAATGACTATTACTGGTGAATTAGACAGAGCTTAGTCATTTGTGAGGCCTATAGGCAATGGGCTTAAATAACCTATTATCACAAACTTTGATTGCCTTTTTTAAAGAGAAAATTTGATTAGCAAGGCTCATTTATTTACATAAGATTGTTTTATTATCACATGAATTAATCTTTTGGAAAGTCGAAACAAATTTGCAGCCTAAAACTGTATTCACGAAGATCGACGTTGAAATTGAGACAAAATGCAGACTCTCCTTCAGCTATTATGTGATGAAACGTGGTCTCTACCTGCAGTCATATTTTTAAGTATACTCCAGATTAAGAGAAAAATACCCGTGTATTCTACAATTCTGTGTACATCGCCTTTTTCCTTTAAAAAGAACATTTTTAAGTTTGAAGACTGCTCAGTTGATTTTCATGCAGACATTCCTCGTCATCGCCTAAATTATATACTGGACCGTGGTAGTCTACTTTATAAATATAGTATAGATCGCCGAACTAGTTTTCACACTAAGGATGTCATGTAACATGATCCTCTCAATTAGATTTTGCATAATATTTAGTAAAATTTCGCTCGGAATCACTTGATTTCAACATTTAAAATATTTGTTACATCTAGATTTTTCAAATATTTTGTGGAGGTTTCTTGAATGATATCAGCTTTCGAAAACACTAAATAAAATTCACAGGTGAACTTGCTTAGTTTGAATTATTTCTTAATGTTTTTGATCAGATGAGTCGTTTTATTCTGTAAATGAATATTTAATTTAGGAAAAATCTGTATGGTCTGAAACTGTTTTCGTAGAGACATCTATTTGATTCAAAACAACATAAGAGTCTGCAATCTATACTCATATTTGGACATATTACAGTAACAATCAACAACATCCATTCGGCCATTTCTTGTAAAGAATGAAGACTACATATTCCACCATTTGTATTTTAAATTTGACTTTAGCATTACATTTTTCCTATTATGTCGTTAACTAACAAAAGCGTTCCTTGAGAAATATATCTTATATATTGAAAAGGGGCAATTAGTATTTTTTTACGGTCTCATTAATACGGTTCAGTCATTAGGATAGTAGGGTGTAATAGGAATGGTGTAAACTGTCCATACAAATTTTATTCTATTGTCTTTACAATAAAAAGTGTGATTGGTGATGTTGATTAAGACCCATGCAATCATCACACTTAGCTCCAGATAAGGACAGTTTTTAGATAAGTACAGTGTGGATTTTAAGGGCGCATCACACGGTATTGTATTACAACATTATGTATCCAGCCCAAGTCTGAATTACAAGGAAACCTGAGAATTCGATTCATCGCATTAAATTGTTTCATGAAATACTGTTAACACACACATAGGAATCCTTCTTTAACAGCCACCTCATTTAGAGGCAGGGCCGAAGGAACTTTCAACTTATCCCCATTTTATTAATTGGTACATCTAATTTTCTGCTATTATTACGACTCTATGGTCTTAACATAAGTAATAGAAAAGAGAGAGAACCTACAGGTTTTGTAAAATTCAACAAATAAGTTGTTTCCCTAGAATACAAAGTGAAAAATGCAAAAAGAACTTACGATATTTCGAATTAAATCCCAAATAATCCTATAATTTCTAACACAAGTCATAATATTAAAGTTCTGAATAAACCTTATTGATACCCTCCCCCCTTAAAAAAGATATATCTGTGGTGGTCCATGTCATGTTAATGTGCCAACAGTCTTTTGTTGAATGACAATAATGCAATCCAAGAATATGTATCCATATTTGATTTTCACTATAAATCCAAGCCTCTATTTCCAAGAATGTTATTTCTGAGCACTTTGTATTTCCAGAGAAGAATATTTTGAATTAATTAATTTGAATAAATGAATTCCAGTCCAATTGAAATACTGGACACAACAATAATACAACTGATTCTGCTCAGATCTCACAGCACGAATAACTAATTTTTCATACAACAAGATTTTATACTCCTCTACCTGACCTAGGTGCAATTAGCATTTTCTAACAAAATATTGCTTGGTGGAAAATTTAGTTCTAGATGGTTTCAAATGTTTACAAGATAAAGACTTAGTAATAATTAGAAGGTGTGTTACTAACATCGTAATAAAGAACATGGTAAATACATTGTTCTTGACTCAGACCAAGATAAGTACGTTTACTTCTATTAATAACGATCCTAATATTAAACCCATACTCATAGAAAAAAATAATAACTATGTATTGGCTGTTTACATAATAAAAAACTCCAATGAGTTTGGTCAGGTACACAATGAACCTGATTTTGGGCATGGTCAGTTACAACATAGAAGTTTACATAATCCACCGTATATAATAAAATATAAAGAAACTAAAAAACCAAACAAGCAAACAATGCAAATTAAATATACATAACAGTATTATTTTGAAAGTTTGACCAAACTGAGTCCGATTAGACTTTTGATCAAACTAAGTCCGATTAGACTTTTGATCAAACTGAGTCCGATTAGACTTTTGATCAAACTGAATCCGATTAGACTTTTGATCAAACTGAGTCCGATTAGAATCTCTAGGTTGTCGCGACTGTAACAGATCTTTGACTTATCAGCGACCTTCTGTAACATTTTAAATAAATTCCTGGTGTTTGCGAGCATCTTTACGGCGTCGCTTCCCACACTGTATTATAACATCATTGGCATATATTTTATATGATTGTGACGATTGTTAAATGGGCGTGTAAGACGCGGATGTGTCCAGACTTGCATATTTATCCCTAAAAGTTCCATTTAAATCAATGATCCGCATCAAAATGTCACAACTGCATTTCACGAATTGTCAGCAGCACAGCAATTCCAATGAATGTTTCTAAGACCACGCGCGTCAATTCCACAAAATATTATCAACATATTACAGTTATCACGAATCACTTTAGGCACACGCGCGTATCAACTAGATCACATCCGTGGCTTTTGTGTCGGCCTCGTGAAAATATTTGCACGGGATTGACTTGGTTTTCAAGCATCACATCATCGTACACTAAAAGATTGTTTTCGCTTGCATCCAAATCGTCAATCGTAGGTGCTGCATCAATGGTTGAACGGAAATCAATGGTGCCGTTGCCATTTTTGTCACTCACCACTTTTTGTTAAGTCTTTTAGACGTATAAAATCGTGGGTCATCAGCAGACGGTCGGTGCAGTCACGTACAGCCAATTTCATTTTAGCCATTATTAAATCATTTTCGACAACCGTTGAGTTTTTCCTGATCCATCAGGGCCAGTGCACAGTGCACAAACGGAGATTTGAAATACAGTTCCATCGCCAGGCTTGAATGGCTTAGGTGTTGCCTGTGCAGAGAACTCAATGATGGTTAAAGCATTGGCAAACTTCCTATTTCTTTATGCCATTGAATAATACAGTATAAATATAAACATGTCTTAATATTGTGTACGCAAAACCCCTTGCCACAAATCCACCTTGAGTTCAAACACGTAATGGACTAGCAGGGACCGTTGAAAAGTGTGTTCGATGGGGAGCAAATAAGTGCATGTTTTTGGGAACTTCAGTTCCATTTGTGGACGCCTTCGCGCAGGGTCCGGTTTAAATAAACATCGGATTAGATATTTAGCGGCTGCATTAACAAAGTTACCGGGAACACCATGGAGTAAATATCCTAGTGAAAATAATATTCCTGGTTAAAATTACTGTTTGCCAGGTACACAGCTGGGTATACGACTCTATTCTAACAAGTAAGCAAACCTGGTGAAGAACCACTAAATCGTGTTGATGTTACTGATATGACCTTGCTTATAACGCATCATGTGATATCCGTTGACGTCTAAGCGTCAACTTAGATCTTATTTGTTATTTGAATGCGATTGCGGGACCAGGGGATCGTTTCACTAACACTAGCGTAACTTACGCACAAAGTAGGAAGTTACGCACGCCGTAACTTACGCAAAGTGAGCGTTTCTCGAAAGTGTACGTAAATCCAATACATCGTCGCAACTTGCGCACCTGCCGCAACGTTTAATCCAGTGACTCTTTAGGGATAGGAGACAAGAGATGTGTCAGTAGTAATATAAACTTCCGACGCGAATGACAGCTTCTCAGACGACAAAACCATCTTATCTGACAACCACAATAGCGGAAGTAGTTTCACGGTCTCGAAAATTGTCTTAGAGGAAAATTTAGTGCCTGAGAAACAAAATTATGACAAATTATCAGAAGCTTTCTCTTGTTACACCTCTACAATTACAGAGAGAACTAAAGACAAAATATACACAAGTAGAAAGATGTTTATAACAATTAATAATGGACATAGAAGTATAATAGGTTACTAACAACAGCGGTAAAGTAAATGCAGTTAGCAATTTATTAATAATAGCAAAATGAAAGATAATTCATTCTATGTATAGTTTGAAGAAAAGTTTGTGTACATTTGTTATATCAACATCCAAGTTATAAGCATTGTAATTAGGATTTATTATGCCAATCTGAATATAAGCATAATATTTGTGATTTGATTTTTTTCAGATTAATATAATTTTGAGTTCATATCTTGTTATTAGTTTTCTTTTGAAATTATATCACTTCAATATTACTGTACCAATCAATATCAAATTATTTAGCTCCATGTGTAGATACTGACAACATGTACATACCCATGCTGGTTAATGGAGATTGAAATAGAGAAAATGCTCTTACAAAGAAGAAAGTTGTAAATTCGTGAAAATATGTATCAACTGAAAAAAGGAAAGTATGATAACATAACATAATACTTCTCTGTCCCCCCCCAATATTTTGTGTAAGATATAATTAGTCAAATGTCATTCAGTGCTCACTTTCTGTAAATCAGGTGTATTTATGTGTAGAATTTACATATCCTAGTTTTCCATGATCACTATTAATCTATTATCACCATTATACTAAATATTGCCTTTCAAGTAGTTCACAGATTATAAACTGTGTTTCAAAATCGTCTAAGAGCATAAGTCTGATAATCTTTCACTTTCATTGACAAGACTATCAAATATCATTTCATCATCATTGTCTTCATTGTCATCACTATCATATTCTATAAGGAAACTTTTCATCAATGGCCTTGCTGTGCAGTTTGAGGACAGCTGTGATAATCTTCACTCTTCACACAGTTTGGGGGGTTGGATGGGAAGGTTCCCTCCTGTTTTATGGATACACCTATAAATACAAAAAACAAAGCTATAAATTCATATGAATAAAGATAAAACAAAATTTCACTTGACATTGTTTAATTGACAGTTATACTTGAAAATCTTATAGCTTGTAATTAGAATATGCATGAAATATTGTGGCAGAAATAATAAAATATTTGTTTACAATTTAGGTACAATTATTTTAAAATTAATCTCCTGACATAAACCTTTAATAAGATCATTTAGTGGAGTTGTAGGACTCACGGTACTAATGCTATGAAAAAATGGAAACCAGTCTAGAAAGGGTGGTGATAAAGTAGAGCATATATGGGTCTGGCACTCCAAGATTGGTTAATAAGGAAAGTTAGAGTGTAGTAACAGTATATCCATAACGTTGAAAGACTGAGAGTCAATAATCCCCTTGGTGTCAGAATTGGGGGTCAGTCTGGGTAAAAATCAAACTTTGGTATCAAGCCTGGAGATAAAGTTGAAAGTTTGAGGGTCCCTGAAGCACAAATGAGGTTAAAGGGAAAAACTGAGTAAATATGATCTTTTTAGAGCTGATCATAGCTTTTTAGAAAAGAAAAAGGGACAATTTAGTGATGTAATTTCTGTGCTTTTGCAGACTTGAATTTGGAAACTGCAGTACTGAAATTAAAATCTAACTCTTTAGAACAAAATTGAAAGCACATGTTTCAAACACATGTAGATCCAAAAAACGCTACAGCCCATATTGTTTCCTCTACACAGAAGCTGTCATCAAGGATGTGTCTGTACTGATAAATATAGGTTTGCTGATGAGTGCTAAAATAATTAAGTTATTGAATTTTTAGTATCATGGTGTTTGCAAAGCCTTAATACGGGAACTGAATTAATACTATGAGTCCTATAGAGAAAATGAGCCATACAGTGGTTCCACATATGCATGTACAATTAATATTACCATTAATGCAAAATTATGGTTCTATTTGTGGCTAACAACCAAGATAAATGCCTTTTGTAAACTTCTCAGTTACTTCAGTGGGATATTGAACTCACGTTCAGATATATTGCCATGAAAGGAGAGGGGGTGAAGTGAAAATTTAATTATGTTGCAATACATGTACATGTAGATGGTCACTTTGCCCTTTTACTCATTTGGAATTAAATAATTTCTTTCTCACATGGATGTGTGTTTCATGTATTTCATAACATCAGTTAGCAATATAGGTGAATACAAAAACCTGCACCTAAATCTTAATGTGCTTGTTCCATTTGCCTGCACCACAGTAACTATAGTTTTGAGTGGACATCATTATACCTCTGTTCTACCACTGACCTTGGTTTGAATATGGGAGTAATTAGCCAAGGCCATTGTGCGTACTCTGAATCCCCAACAAGCCACTCATTTCCATGGACCTCCATGTGTTCACTCAAACCAGAATTCTTTATCATCAAAAATAATTCATGCACAGATCCAGGCCATTTACAAACAAAGCTGACAAATCTGAAGCATAGCATGTAGCCTTGTATGTAGCAACCTTAGCAACATAGCCAATACATACACTTATACTTGTATATATATATATATATATATATATATATATATATATATATATATATATTGTTAGGACTCTATGGTCACAAAGTTAAGTAACAGAAAAGAAGCAAAAACAACAAGGTTTATAAAACTTAACAAGCAATTTAATTATCAAAGTTATACAGGAATAGCAGCAGTGGAGGTGAACAGACCACTTGTCTGAATTGTCATTTGTCTAAAAAATAAGGTTGCTACGAAGGCTGAAAATTTGGTCAATAACGTCAAACCAAAACCTCTAACTGACCATGAGATTTTCTCTAATTGGGTTAGCTCATTTTGTTATTATATCTTTGACTCTTTGTTTTTATTTATGGTGTGTTTCGTTTACTCGCCGGGTCACTCAATTTTGGTCGTTCACCTCCTCTGCTGCTGTAACTAAATCATTATTGTATCAATAATGATTGGAGAACCACACTCAGTTAGATTAGCTCGAGAGCGACTAGAGGCAATTAAAAAATATTTACCTTTTCGTGATTCTGTTAAGCAACAACTACAATAACGACAGGAATCTCACGTTGAATTTGCAGAGGATAAAAAACAATTATTTAAACCTATCACAGAAACAACTAAAGGTCTTCTTCCTGTATTAGAAAGAACTGCTGAAGCAACTGGAAAAATAGCAGAAAGAACAAAACAAACAAAAAGGGTTTTACGGGGACTTCCAGCTGATATAGCTGCTGCTCAGCAAATACTTATACCTGAAGGCGCTGAAGTACCAGGCCCTAAACCAAAACTAAAAGATCCTTAACAGTTAATGCTGAACTGTTAAATAAATTTTAATTACAATACTGTTAAGGTAATTAAGACTAAAATTAAGACTTACGACAATTAGCTGCATTTGCTGTGGATAGTTTTGATCGAAGAGATAAATTAATGAAACCTGAGCACGCTGATGATATTAAAACTCGTGAAAATTGGCAAAAAGCATTATATCGCATACATTATAATATTGAAAGAGTTAAAGCTAATGATACATTATATCAATATTATGCTAATGAAATTGATGATTTAATCCAATCAAAAAGACAAGAAAGAAAACAAAATGAAGAACAGAAAAGACAAGAAAGACAAGAAAAAAAACCTTAAAAAACAAGAAGAAGCAGCAAGACCAAAACGAAAATATACAAGAGAAACAGCACTGCCTAAAACAGTAGAACCAGAAGAACGTAGAGAACCTGCGGAAGAACAAAAAGAAATTGCACCTATTTTACTACCACCATTAAAATCAACACAAATTACAGAACAAACATTTCAACAATCAAGAGGGCCACCATACCCATCTGATATAATGAAACAAAAACTACGATCTCGATGAGAAGAGGAAGAAAGAAAAAGAATAGACGAAGAAATAAAAAGAATGGAAGAAATACAAGGAAAAGAATTAAAAGAATTAGGACCGTGGGAAGAATATGAAGACACTCCTGGTGCAACTGGAAGCGGTTTTACTAATCAGGGAAGTGGTCTTATTACTCCATGTCCAAACAGCGTTCTCTCCGATGTTAATCGACTAGAAATCCTCATTGGAGGAAAACGAGCTGGTAATAATTCCCCAGAAATAATTAATGAAGCAGCTGATATTTGTAAACGATTATTTACAGGCAGTATCATGGATATTAATGTGTATTGGTCTCTCATTAATGAAATCGCCAATGATTACCACAGTGATTAAGCATATAATTAGATACAATGACTATAATAAGATGATCATACATAATGCTCAACGTAGACCGACTATGGTCAGGGTAATAAATTCACGATTACCAGTATACAAAACGACCTACGGAGATGGATTAGGTGATATTGTTCAGGGTCTATTTAGAAGGTTAGCTCCAAAAGCAATACCGATTGCAAAGTAACTGGGAATGAAAGCTATTGATATTGTTAGTGAAAAAGGTATTGGTGCTGTTGGTGATGTTGCTAGTAAAGCATTTTCAGCAATCAAGGATAGACTAGCACGATTAATACGACGAAAACCTCAGCCACCAGTGAAACTGGCCAGCACTGAAGTGATGCCCTCAAATATTAGTAAAATAATAAATCAAGCTGCGAATCAAAAACTAGCAGAGTTGTCTGATGTACCACTATCAGAAAAAGAAAAAAATATAACCGCTACTCTAATAGCTGGAAGTGGTCTTCGTGTTAGACGATAATAAATATAATAAAGATGTTCAAACGTATATCTGATCCCGCATTTGACATGGACTCACCAGTACTCAAGGATGAGTCTGTGCGCGATTATCAGTATTACTCTTATGACGCACGACAGCCAAATCAGCGTGGACGAATCGTATTACAAGTTCAAGATACAAGTAGATATTTCTTACCCGCTAAAGCATTTATCGAGATCGAAGGTGAAATTTTAAAAACAGATAATACTGAATACGTCGCTGATGCTAATGTTGGTTTTGTTAATAATGGTGTTATGGCGTTGTTTGATAGCGCTACGTACATGATTGACGGAAAAAATATCGAATCAGTTCAGAAAGACGTTGACGTTGCCACGAAAATATTGGGTCTAGCAAGATATAGCGACGATTATTCAAGATCAGCTGGTCCGTCAATGATGTTTATGAAAGATACTTCTGACCACGCTGATATTGGACAGTATAATATAAGACGACCAAGAAACTTCGCTGACGCCGCTGACGCTGATGTGTGGCCGGTGGTTCATGGTTCTAATCCAAATTTTAATCTAGGATTTACAACACGTCGAGCAATGCTGAAAGGTGGAAGTAGAAGATTTTCATGTGCGATTCCACTTTCACATATCTTTGGATTTTGTAGAAATGTCAGAAAAGTCATTTTCGGAGCCAAGCACACAGTTGTACTTGTACGAAAGGCTACAGATGATGATGCAATATGGCGACCTGCCGATGTTGCTGATGCTGGTAAAGTAATTCTGATAAAACTTTCATTGTGGATGCCAGTATTAACTTCAACAATATCTGAAGACGAACGTTTATTATCTTTTATGAGTCAAGGTGGTAAATCAACGTTATCATGGTTGAGAATGACCACAGATAGTGTTCAAAGTACAATTAATGGTTTATTCACATGGCAAATAGCTTCTCAGCAAGGTGTATCTGCACCTCGACATATATTTATTGCATTACAAGATGCTGCACGAGTAAACTCACAAACACGAAGTATAATGATATTTGACAAACTTGGTGTTTCTGAGGTTTCGCTGAGAATAAATGGACATCAAGAACCAGCTGAAGATATATTATTAAATTTTGATCAAAATCATGTAGCACGTGCATATCATCGCTTGATGACATTTATGGGGCGTGATCAGAATATTGATTCTGGTGTACAAATATCACAGTTAGATTTTACAACCTTATATCCAATTTATTACTTTTCACTAGAACATTTAGATTTAACAAGACAATCTGCTGTAGATATACATTTTCGAGCTCGTGTTAACGGAGATGCTGGAGCTATTCCTAATTACAGAGCAATTGCCGTTATACTCAGGATAAATCAATGTTACTTGAAGGTGTTGGTCGACGAATGAGAGTTGTTGATGCTCCAGTAGAAAACATGTAATTAGATCGTTTATGATATTATAATGTCAAATAATCACGTTAGTGTTACCCTGACTCCTGGTCAGATTAAAAGGCTACAATCAGCATCAAAAGATAACTGCGGAATAAAAATATCGCTAAAAAAGAACAGATCGCAGGTGGTCAAAATAAATTATCTCTTACAGAAGGTCAATTCAGAAACTTCAATGAAGACAAAAAAATCAAATAAAGGTATAAAACTTAATCTTTCTGCGGGTGCCATTAAAGACATCGCTAAGGCGGGTGGTATATTTCCACTTCTTGCAGCTATACCAGCATTAATAGCCACTGCAGCCCCAGCTGTTGCAAAAGTAGCTGCATTAGGCACTGTTGGAACTGCTGCTGGAATGGCATTAAAGAAAGCAACCGGACAGGGAATCATTCACGCAGAAAGCTTAAAAGAAAGATCACGGGCAAAACAACACGGAAGACGTCTAAGAGCACCAAACGTGCCACAGCCGGGCCGTCTAAGATTGTCAGGCCCAGTATACGGTCGCGGTCTAAGATTGCCAGGGACCCCACATTCATGGTACGGTAAGGGTCTAAGACTTCCCGGGACAGTTCATTGATTCTGCCCATGTCCAATTTTGATTTACTTGATGCTGCTAAAATATTAAAAATAAAAAACTTCAGAGGTGTTTTTATGCGTGATCTATTACCAAAACAACTAAACAATATTGAAACTGGTATTATTAATCTCGATAAAAACTCTGGTCGTAGCACTCACTGGGTTGCATATGCAATTGATCCACGTGGAATAATTAATTTTGATTCGTATGGGTTGGCGCCACGAAAAGAATTTTTAAAATATGTTAGCAGCATGCAAAGTATTCCAATCTGGTATTCAACATTACCAACACAAAAATTAACTGATCCGCCAATATGTGGTCGTGAAGTACTCGCTGCACTTGATGCTATTTCGTCATCAACAACGCCACCTCATAAAGTCGTGCATGAATATACTACGTTGTCACATTTAAACAGACATTAGTAAATATAATGGTAGATATTTACAGAAGATCTTCTCGCGGTAAAGCTCAGCAGTAAGTCGACTTATCTAAATATGCAACTCTTGACCAGCTCAGAAATGAAATCGATGATTTATTAAACGGTACAAGTGTGGATCAAAATGAAGTCGTTGTTTTTCAGGATAAACAAGGGCGATTAAAGACAAGTAATATACAACTGCCAGATGTACTCATACGAATTCCTACCGCGGTTGTTAATAATATCGTTACTTTTACTGATCAAGGTAAAATACAAGATTCCGGTAAATCAGTTAACGATTATATCAAGAAAGCTGGTGATTCATTCACGGGTCACATTATCATGAATCGAAATAAAATTATAGACCTTGGAAACCCAGCCGCAGATACAGACGCCGCAACAAAAAAATACGTCGATGATCAAGAATCTAAGTACGAATTAGCCAACGGTGGTATAATGCGTGCATGTCTCAACATGAATAATAATGGTATTAATAATCTCAGAACACCAGAATCTGATTTTGATGCTGCAACGAAAAATTACGTCGATGATAAGGAAATTCCAGTAACAACTTCGTTAGCAACAATCAATGATGGAATGACCACGCTCAAAACTGATTTTATTAATCAAGTACAACTGTTTCTGAATTTCCGCAGAAACGTAAACAGAACCATTAATGAATTTTTTGGAAGTCCACCAACTGTTGACATAAAACTCTCTGACGTTAACACGAAACTCAATGATATTGTCAGTGGAATCCCTAATATTGTTAGTAAAACTAATCTGATTAAAATTCCACACAAGCAAATTAACAATACACAGTAGCATCAGGATCATCAACATGGACACCGCACGATAACAGTCTCGAACATACCGCAGAAGTAACTGGGTTATACAGGCTGTCCATGTATGGTTTGGAAATTA
>JAECUM010020338.1:0-36860 GCA_016617855.1 Megalonaias nervosa | reverse complement strand
AATTTATATATATATATATATATATATATATATATATATATATATATATATATATATATATATTTCTCCATAGGATTTTGAAAATTACTGTCCATGACTCCTTCCTTTAATTAAATAAAAAAAGGTCCCAGTACTGTAAACTTGGAGACCATATAATAGTCCTGATTCATTTTGAAATATGTTGTGTAACCAATATGTCATCATATTGCTAATTCTCTTTCATTCTGAAATATTTAGCGACTTACTAGAAGAATGAAAAAGTGAGGCATTCAGCATCTGTGACAATTGCGATGGTGATGCTACAACTTTATGTATAACAATTCTCAATTATTTTACCTTCCCATTCTTTAATTTTGTGCAACTACCACTAGAAAGAATCAAAGAAGAGATTACATTTCCTTCTCTATAATATTACTTTAATTCCATTTCAGTCCTATAAAATCTAAAACATTAATGTCCCTGTTTACTTTCTCCTCTAATGTGGAATTTATTGCATCCCAAAATTTTTATTTTGACTTGCTCATCAATGTACACTCTGGATGAATCTTGAATAGCAAGAATACATTCTGTTTCTCAAAGAGAATAAATGAATCGTAAATTCATGTTTATATCTTTTACTCTCCCACCTCACATCTTCATGATGGGAGTGGAAACCCTAAAACTGCTCACGTTACACACACGTGTCTTTGTGCAATGGCTGTATTCTGTAAATTTGTTAAAAACAACAAAAATATATAAAAATGCTGTAGATGGAGAAGGACAGTACAATATATATCTACCTGTACCAGGTTTCATTAATGTAGTCTATGAAACTGACAAAAGATATCTACTTGTACCAAGTTTCATTAATGAAGCCAATGAACATATATATATATATATATATATATATATATATATATATATATATATATATCACACAAGCTGGTGAAGTGGGTGACTAAATCACCAAAAAATAATGTAAAATTCACCTTCTTCTCTCAGGAAAGCAAAAAAGACATTGCCTTGTGATTTTTTTAGAGGTACATTGAATGACTGTCCTTTTCTAGATGCTTCCTCACCTTGGCCAAGTTTGTTACAGCTCATGGCGAAATGTAGGCTTCAAGCCATCAGACAGATAGTGTTGATATCATTTGCGCCAAGAAACAAACTCTCGCACATTCACAGGCATGGGTTTTGATAGCTGGTTGACCCATAACTCTTTCCAAAGTAAGTCAGCAACTATTACTGCTCGATTTCCACAAGCTATCCTTTGATGATAAAAACATATAAACTCATGTTTCAAAACTTCAACTTCTGTAAATAGCAATCTGTGTTTTAGAACAGAATCAGTAACATGAATATTTTAACTGCTGCATGTAAATTATTTTCTTTATCAATATCAGTTTGGAACTGTAAGTGAACCAGTAATGGGGAAATAATGGCACACATTGCTGTGTCTGGGAAGTACCACTTTATCACCTTTTCCGTTCTTGTAAACCATTAGGCAAATATATTCATGAAAATATACAATAGATGGAAAGCAGAGTTTAAATATTACATTATTGAAGATTTATCTTTAAATGCTTTTATGTAGGTCAGAAACATATGGGGCAATGCTAATGTTGTGGAATTCTAGAGACGTAAGGTGAAGACTGTATTCTGACTTGACTCGTATTTGTGAAAATACGAAAAATAAAAAAAAAGAACAAATACTATTTAACTACTGCCTAATGTTACACCAAGTACATAGACAAATAATAATACCTTATATTTTCAATCCTATCAATGGACTGTTGTAATGGCGATATAAAGTGAATGGTTACATAAAGAAAACCCCTCTTTCTAAAAACAGATGCACTTGCATGTTGCCTGTGTTCAAGATTTCTGCAAACTCATTATTGTTTTCGGAAAAACCATGGAAAACTTTAGAGGACAGAAAAAACTGAAATCGTCAACAATGTCAAAAGACGTTATAAACTTGTCGCATCAAATACATTCTTAAACATGAAAATCTTTGATTAAGATTTAGTAGCCATCCAGTCAAATAATAATATGCAAGGTGAAGGTTGTATTCTCACTTGACTCGTATTTGTGAAAATACAAGAAAGAAAAGAAAACAGCACAGCAAATGCTATTTAACTGATGCCTAACATTACACCAAGTATGTAGACAAATAATAAAACCTTACATTTGCAATCCTGTGAATGGACTGTTGTAACGGCGCTATAAAGTGAATATTTACATAAAGAAAACCCTTCGTTCTAAAAACAGATGCACTTGCATGTTGCCTGTGTTCATTCGTTTGAAAAAAAAGGGTTTTAATTCATTGATATACTGACTTTAATTCTCCAGTGTGTTGTCTATCAACAGATACAGTAATGTTTTATCAGCAAGAATCAAATTAGGATGAACAGTATGTCCTGAAAGACGAGTGTATTTGCTCTTATGTACATGGCACAGGGGTTGTTTCAAACAAGTTTAGAAACCTTTTCAACTGCCATTTTATAATGAACTTTTGGAAACAGGAAAAGAGGCAGCTGGGTGGGAATGGTATGTTGTGGAATTCTAGAGATGTAAGGTGAAGACTGTTTTCTGACGACTCGTATTTGTGAAAATATGAGAAAAAAAAGTCAGCACAGCAAATACTATTTAACCAATGCCTAATGTTACACCAAGTATGCAGACAAATAATAAAACCTTACATTTGCAATCCAATCAATGGACTGATGTAACGTTGCTATAAAGTGAATGGTTACATAAAGAAAACCCCTCTTTCTAAAAACAGATGCACTTGCATGTTGCCTGTGTTCATTCGGTTGAACAAAAAAAGGGTTTAGTTCATTCATATACTAACTTTAATTTTCCAGTGCATTGTCTATCAACAGATGCAGTAATATTTTATTAGCAACAGTCAAATTAGGATGGACATTATGTCCGGAAAGATGAGTGCATTTGCTCTAATGTACATGGTACTGGGGTTTTTTCAAACAAGTTTGGAACTGCCATTTTATAATGAACTTTTAGAAGGTATAGAGAAAGAATTCTTCATTAAATGTAGTTAATTAAGTATTTGTAATAACTTGCAATTAGAATATTGCAATCTAGTTACTCATTTAAAATTCATTACAGTGTATTACATCTGTTGTACACTTTTTAAATCATATTGCCAAAACACACTGCATATGAATGAATGCCCAATATGTTTATAATATAGATCGAAGTCAGAAAATATTCTACTTGAAAAGAAAACATTGCTTAAAGCCAATGTTAAATGCAAACATGCATACTGGGAAATAGAGGACATAATTCAAATATATATATGTGTGTGTGTGTGTGTGTGTGTGTTCTCTATCTTGCTTTGTTACTACATCTCCCTGTTCTGTCCAAATGGGAAGTCAGTTCTCCCTAATATTCAAGTCTAGCTTGACCCTGTATATATATATATATATATATATATATATATATACTGAACAGCTTAATAGCAGACACGATATAAGGGTCAAAAATATAATATTAACAGTTGATATCATCTAATAAAATATATCTGAATAATTTAGAAAGATTATAATATCAATTCAAAAATAATCCTTTTGTAAAAATGAAATAATTTATCCTGCAGCAGAATAGTGAATTGAAGATGTGTCTTCATCGAGACGTATGTGCATGAAGCTATTATTGATCCATTGTTTTCTTGTATTTCAGCCCACGTGAATGTCCTATAATAATTCCATGATTCATTCCATTTAATTTCCAAGTCTCCTTTATGTTCTACTTTTTCAACAACACTTGGTGTATCGCTTGATTTCTGTTGTACAGTCTAAAGAGAATCCAACTCATCTGTAGCCCTGCATTTGGCATTAAAGAAATTATGTAAACTTGCTATCGAAATAGTATACATGTATATATATTTTATAATCCATTGAAAATGAAAGCATACGTACACAACACTGAAAAGCATCATTTTGATTTAGCTGACTTGGTTGGTTATAAGATGATTTACTACATTAAGATGATGACATTCTGTCGAACCTGCAGATTGTGTTGTAGGGGAACAGGTCAAAATGCACCCAAACTGAAACATACCGAAGTCAAAACATAACCAAACTGAAACATATCCAAGTCAAAACGTATTTTATTTCCTTTGTGTTCATCTTTCATTGCGTAGTTTAGTTACACCAGCTTGAATCATCAGTAATACTTTATTTCTTTCCATTAAATACTCTTGACTTTAAGGAGTAATATAAAATATTTAGCTGCATTAAATTCCATGTATTCCTACAAACTCTTAGATTAATCACATTGGCCACTTCGGTGGCCTAAGTGGCTAGAGTGTCTGCCTAATAATATGATTGGGTGAGACATGATGCTACATGTCTGCGGCATGATGCCCCAATGCTAGACATCACTATAAATTGCCACACTGCAGACATCGTAGCGATATGACTGAATTTTTTTTAATGCTAGATTAAAATCCAAATCACACACACACACACACACACACACACACACACACTCACAGATTAATGAGATTAGCTGAACTTGAAATATTAAACACATGCAATCCACCCAAATCCAATATCACTTTTGACAGAGATGCTAATTATCATAAAAAAGCTCACTGGCCAACAATTTTCTTCCATTATGTGCTCTTGCATTTATTTGCATGGAGC
Organism: Megalonaias nervosa; assembly: GCA_016617855.1. NCBI lineage: Eukaryota > Metazoa > Mollusca > Bivalvia > Unionida > Unionidae > Megalonaias > Megalonaias nervosa. The sequence goes on along the minus strand of JAECUM010020338.1, from coordinate 32,211 downwards.
CTTATAAAATGCAATTATTATGGACAAAGGAACTGGAAATATATCCTAACTCATAAAAAAAATCACCTAAATCCAGTTAAATTTATGGAGCTTGTCTTCTTGGTATTTTCGGCCTTTTATATCATGAGCAGTTAATTGTCACAGTGACCGAGTATTACTGATGATTAAAGCCAGTATGACTTAAATACATAATGGAAAAATGGAACGCAACGGAAATAAAATAAAATGTGAAATGGAAAAATGTAACACAACGCCAATAAAGATGCAATGGAAACTACTTTTGTGGTTTTGATTTTTAACCTTAAAGTTAAAAGAATTTTTAGTCATCAGATGTATACATATCAGTTTCTACTGCAAAATATTAATAATGGAATTAATTTTAAAAACTGACCCTAATAATTGTATCAAACATGTGCATTTGAGTACTGGTTAAAACACACAAAGCAGTCATCAAGCATGGCTGAGATCAGTTGGTAGAATTTCTGCACAGGAAAACACAACATAAATATATTCAAACAATACCTCCTACCTTAAAGACATATTTCTTTATGTGCACTGGAGCTTGAACATAAGATACGATAGTTAAATTGCGTCTGCTGATTTCCATTGCTCAGCAGGCTGGTCACTGTCATATGAAACACAATACATTAAAATTATATCATTATTTAAAGTGAGTGTGTCATGTTTTAATTTGGGTAATATTTTATATATACGTATTGAAAATTGTTGAGTAAATCATGTCGCATATGAAATACTAAGCAGCAATGGTGATGAAATGGATAAGAAATAGATGAATGCTACAAGTAAAACTACTGAACTGAAAGCAACTAAAAACATATACAAACCTACTAAGCTAAAACCTAAAACACCACACTTCAGTATGAATCATATATGTATGTATTTTAAAAATACAGCTGGGCCAGAACAGCTGAAAGCTTTATCTACAGTCATCATCTCATTGCTCCAAAGCACCTACTTACTCCAAACATTTTATAATAAACTTCCTGTTTGAATGGTCAATATCCAGTTTGTTTTTATGTCAACTCTGTATTGTCAACTTTCTCTTAACATTTTATTACAAACTTCATTTTTGGAATGGTCAATATCGAGTTTGCATTTTTATGTCAACTCTTCATGTCAACTTTCCCTTAACATTTTATTACAAACTTCATGTTTGAATGATCAATATCCAGTTTGTGTTTTTATATCAACTCTGCATGTCAACTTTCTGTCATAAACTTAACATATGCATGGTTTATCACTAGTATGCTTCATCGTCTTCAAAGCAGTTTTTCCCAAACATGTTGGCACCAATTTCACATTTGATTGGCTTTTTTTGAGGTATGAAGCATATCTTAAAAGCACAAATCAACCTTAAAATTTTAGTAAGAACCTCAAATTTAGAGTATGTTTATGTATCTCTAGTATGAAATTTTCATTTGGTTCTTCAAATAACAATTTTTTGAAAACATATTATCATACACTTCACACTTAATTGGTTTATTTCCAGTATGTATCCTCATGTGGCTCTTCAAATGACTCCTTTCTTTAAGTATTTTATGGCATATTTCACAATTGAACAGATTATCCTCAGTATGTCTCCTCATGTGGATCTTCAAATGACTATGTTGTCCATGATACATTTTATCACAAAGTTCACATTTCAATGGTTTATCTCCAGTATTTATCATCATGTGAACCTTCAAACTACTATTCTTTCCAAACATTTAATTACAAAGTTCACACTTGAATAGTTTATATCCGGTATGCATCTTCCAGTGATCCTTCAAATAGCTACTTGATTGAAACCTTTTATTTCATTGTTTTATCTCCAGTATGTATCCTCGTGTGTCTCTTTAAATTACTACTGAATGCAAACATTTTGTCACAAACTTTACATATAAATGGTTTCTCTCCAGTATGTATCCTCATGTGGCACTTCAAATTAGATTTCTGTCGAAACATTTTATTACAAATTTCACACCTGAATGCTTTATCTCTATTATGTATCCTCATGTGTTTCTCCAAATCATCTCTATGTGCAAACATTTTATCACACACATCACATCTGAATGATTTCTCTCCAGTATGTACCCTCAAATGTCTCTTCAAATGACTACTTTTTTTAAACATTGCATCACAAACTTTACAGCTAAATGGTTTATCTCCTGTATGTGTCCTTATGTGTTCCTTCAAATGATCAATTTTTCCAAACAATCTGTCACACACTCCACATCTGAATGGTTTATCTCCAGTACATATCCTCATGTGACTCTTTACATCACTACTACGTCTAAACATTTTATCACAAACTTCACATCTGAATGTTTTATCTCCAGCATGTATCATCATGTGATTCTTCAAAGTACTACTATGTCCAAACATTTTATCACAAACATCGCATCTAAATGTTTTATATCCAGTATGTACCCTCATGTGCATCTTCAAATGACTGCTTTGTCGAAACATTTTATCACAAATTTTACACCTGAATGGTTTATCCCCAGCATGTATCCTCATGTGCATCCTCAATGAACCACTGTGCCCAAACAGTTTATTACATACTTCACATTTGAATGGTTTATCTCGAGTATGTATCATCATGTGACTCTTTACATTACTTATACTCCTAAACATTTTATCACAAACTTCACATTTGAATGCTTTATCTCCAGTATGTATCGTCATGTGACTCTTCAAATTACTGCTTTGTCGAAACATTGAATGACAAATTTCACATCTGAATGATTTCTCTCCAGTATGTGTATTCATGTGTCCCTTCAAATGAGCACTTTGTCGAAACATTTTATCACAAACTTTACATTTGAATGGTTTCTCTCCAGTATGTATCCTCATGTGATTCTTCAACTGGCCACTATGTCTAAACCTTTTATCGCAAACTTCACATCTGAATGCTTTATCTCCGGTATGCATCGTCATGTGACTCTTCAAATTACTACTATATCGAAACATTTTATCACAAACTTCACATCTGAATGATTTCTCTCCAGTATGTGTCTTCATGTGCTTCTTCAAATTACCACTTTGTCGGAACATTATATCACAAACTTCACATCTGAATGGTTTCTCTCCAGTATGTATCCTCATGTGATTCTTCAATGAGCCACTTTGTCTAAACCTTTTATCACAAACTTCACATATGAATGGTTTATCTCCGGTATGCATCGTCATGTGATACTTCAAACTATTACTATCCCCAAACATTTGGTCACAAATTTTACATTTGTATGGTTTATCTCCAGGATGTAATCTCATGTGGACCTGTGTGTGGAAGACACGAAGCAACGGATAAACTTTTCGCAAAATTCGCCCTTCAGAATCAGGAAGGTTACTTAAAAGGTAATGGATGAAAGGTGAGAGAGATTTTTGGATTATAGTGGCGTTCACTCCAATTGGGCATGTGCCAACTGGATGAAAGATGTGGAGTGTCTTCGTTATATTCGTGTACGTTATGAGTGACTGAATGCGGAGATAGTATCGGAAAATTAGATCGGAGTCATCGAGGGGTCAGATTGTGACCGGCGAGTGTTACCTTGTGTTAATTGGTGAGTGTACACATTAGTTTACCACGGAATCAATTGCCTGTGTCGAATTACTAGGCCCCTACCACATCCAAACATTTCATCACAAACTTCAGATCTGAATGGTTTATCTTCAGTGTTTTCGCTCACGTGGCTCTTCAAAAGGCTACTTCCGCCAAATATTTTATCACAATCTCCACTTTTAAATTAAATCTGCCCTTCGAAGAACCGACAGGACACTTCAAGATTAGAAACTCCAAAACTTAAATTAAATCTACCCTTCGAAGAACCGACAGGACACTTCAAGATTAGAAACTCCAAAACTCCCCAAGATTGCCACGGTACATCTCGGCTACCTAGGATGCACGTATACAATTAAATGGAAACAAAATAAACAAAAATAAACGTTTATTTTTAGCTGATATTGACAAAATTAGTAAAATCCCTCCTTTGTCTAATTATCTAGTAAGATAGGGGTTTTTCGGTACCAGGAGTTCTCGGCCCATAACGGAGTCGCTCCATAACGGAGTCGGCCCAGAACAAAGTCGGCCCATTACAAATTCGACCAAAGAAATTTAATTAAGAAATTTCCCCATAACATACTCGGTCCATTACGGAGACGGCACACAACAAAGTCGGCCTTACCCTTGATCTTGTATGGCTCCGTAAAACTTATTGTTATTGAACAAGAAATATTTAAACAAAATATCAAAGTCTGCCTTACCCTTGCTCTTCCATGGCTTCGCAACAGTTGTTATTGAACAATAGCCAATAATGTTCGTTTCGGACTCAGATTTGTATATTTGATGATCTATATGCAAGTAACAAATTTTAATATTATTAAGAATTATCACATAGTAGGTATGGTTTTCCTATAGTATGTGCAGTTTCATATTTTTGATATTACTACACGTTAAAATATCACTTTATGTGATTATGATTGGTCCAAATAAACCCATGAAATTATTGTGCAGTATCCTCTTTACTGATTGGCTGGGATGGTGGGAAAACGTTTCTAACCCCGCCTTCTGGAATGTTTTGTTTTGAATGAACACTTTTGGCGGCCATTTTTTTTAACTCGAGTCGCGAAAGGAAATTGAGGAAAAATTATCTCGGCTGTCTGAATATGGATATGTTACCCCCCACAGGGGCTTGTTATGTCATGTACAACAATATCAACATAAGAAAAATGGCGCAAAACTACAAGACAAGAACAACAATAAGAAGTAAAACGAAGGGTATTGCTTGTTTGATAACGGGGGGGGGGGGGGAATGGGGCACTATCTCTGTAACATAGATATAGAATCCACTGTATATACAAACGTGGTTTAAATGTTAACTTACAAAAGTTAATAAACTCACCTCTGTTCACAGAAGAATCTGGACATTACAAAAGTTAATAAACTCACCTCTGTTCACAGAAGAATCTGGACATAAATGGGTCTCCTAACTGACAGAGTTTTATCCAACCACAGCATCTTTACGCAGTATATATGGGATGCAAATCCGACTCAAAATGAAATTTGTTTACGTCTTCTGTACAGTCTATTGTTCCAAATCAATACTTCAATTATCCGGTCACGAATGCATTGCAGTAAATGTGGGAATTTTTGCATCCAGTAATCCAATTTCACATGAAAATCGCAACAATGTAATGTTTAGTTCTGAAAGTGACATTTTAGGGTAAACATGTACTCTAGGCCTAGTGTGTACCGTATCCAACAATGTGGCATCACATCGCATTGATCATTCTGTTTTGAAAAATGATTTCGTCGTTTTAAAACGTTCTGTTTATTCGGATGGAAGCTTTTTCTTTGATTTATTGTTTGTAAAAAAAAAGTACAATCTACTTTTACTAGTTTAACTTTGTTTGGGACTATATTTTATGCACAAGAAATGAAAGGTGCACCGTCTGTCAGAATGAACGAAATTATTCGTTCTTCTTTCTATCTAAATAATTTCCACTGAAATAAAAACTATGTGATAAAAAGAATCTCAAATGGGTAATGATTTAATATTAAATTATGAAACTCGTTGAATAATGTCCGCTTTTGCTCGCCAAGGCTTGCAAAAGCTGGACATTGTTCAACTCGTTTCATAAATTCAATATTAAATCATTGCCCATATGAGATCCTCTATATATAAACATGTTGAATTGTGGAATAGGTCTTTAGTTGAGAGAGAGAGAGAGAGAGAGAGAGAGAGAGAGAGAGAGAGAGAGAGAGATCTAGCAACTTAGCAACTATATTAAAGCAAGCATATAATCTTATGCGGTACTTCATATTAAATATAATGTTTTTCTCCTATACTTTTATGAGATTGTTTCCAAGGACGGGTGCTTTTATTTTTTTAAATTTATTTTTCCTTAAATTTCTCACAACTCTTGCCTTGTCCGTGTTAAGATCGGTAGATTTCTTTCTATTGGCGATTAACGTCAAGGGAAAAATACGATTACGGGACTACTCGGCCTATAGCAGAGTCGGCCCATTAACGAACTCGGACCATAATGAACTAGACCTACCCAAATCGGCCCATAACGAACTCGGTCCATAACATACTCGGTCCCCATAACGAACTCGGCCCAATACGTTCCCGATCGATTACATGTTCCATCAGCCTTTCAGTCCGCAATTTATATAATAGTAATGTGGATGTAATGTTCTTTTTGTTCAACGGCCATTTCATATTTTATATTCTTTGTATGTTTCTTCCAACGGTCATTTATTATGCAATAGAAATATACTGGAAAGAAATCATAATCCCAGATTAATTAAATTATATACTGCATAATCAACATTTTGAAACTGTCCTTTTCCTGCCACTGTTAATTGGTAATTGAGTTTTACGATAGCACGTATCTGGTCTACTGTTTCTAATAGTAAACATGTGTTGACACGTGTGAATCTGATTATAGTCGTACTTCTCATCCATATACCGTAAATTTTGTATCAACAGTAAATATGTTCCATTATTCTTAGTTTAATACGTCTTTGTCCTTGTAAGGCCGAAATGTTAATTGACTTAAATAGATATTGTTTTTTAATCAAAGATAAGCATACACACAAAGCAAACATTTCAAATTCTTATGTATTTATTTTTATAGTATAAAACTTTGTATCTTTGCCCTGTTGTATTCTTTCTCTCGGTACGAACAGTAATTAAATGTTTTATTTTTATTTATTTATTATCAGCAGTAAATATTCGATATCCTCTTTTCTTGACCCAATTTAGCACCTCAAAAAAGTCCATAGGATGAATATTTTTGGTCTGGACAATTTTCGATGACATTTAAGGTTCCGAACTTTCAACAATCAGGATTAGATTGATTTGATTAAGAGATATTATTATTATCAGGTAGAACAACAAATAATATTTAATTTAATCTGAGTACATGCTCCTGCATGCCTATGTTGATGTATACTTTAATTACTTCCAATAATAAACAGTTGACAGGAAAAGGAAACAAAAAAAACGACAGTGAACCAATACCAATAAATTAGTCACTAAATCAATCGTTGGAAGGACCATAGATATGAGCACACTGCCTCAGTAGTTCTGATGCATTTATGTCTCCCTTGGAATACGCGGCCCAGTACTGGCGAGATCGGCCCTCCATGTCTTTAAACTGAGTACGATTAACTCTATGAATATGTTCCTCGCAGATCGTTCTCTTTATAATGAATGGATTATATAAGTTATGCTAACGTATAGTGTTTGTATGTACATATTTCCTTGACAAATTGATACCAGTTGTCATTCGATTGATAAAATCAAGACAAAAAGTTTAAATTCGATTTGACCAAAGGTAGAATTTCAAGTAAGTTGAAAATAGTAGTGTATGGGGGCGATAGGGTCTCAATGGAAAATCCAGTCAAAAAGGTGTCCCGGCACTATAGCCTCAAGATTTATAGCCTCACGCAGACTTCATGTGTTAAAAAAGGGTCCCGGCACTATAGACTTAGACTGGATTTAAAAATGGGCCTGTTTAGACTCCATAAGAATTAACGTTACGTTAGTGGACACTGGCAACAATGTTGCAAGTGGCTAACCTCAGTTGGGCGGAACACTGGCAACAATGTTGCAAGTGGCTGACCTGAATACGCGCTACCCTAGGTAGAGACAAATACAGTAGAGACATAGACATATATAACACATACATAGATTTATGGACATAAATCGATCACACATAAAACATAAAATCGACTAAAAAATTTTTTAGGCAAGAGAGAATAGATATCGTTTCGAGGCAATGGAGTGGCCCTGAAAATGGCATTTGGGTTCTTCTCTTTTCTTCAGTTCTTCCACCATCTCCCCACTTTCTCTATTATTCCCATCTTCTTCTTCTTCTTCTTCTTCTTTTCATTGTCTGATATTCAGTCAGGATGTCTCATGGATCTAAACTTTTCCGGTACCTTCATCCAGTTTCCGCTCAGTCTGTCAAAGTCCTCTTTATTCTTTCTGGTTTCTTTTTCCTTTCTCTCCTTAGCCCAGGTATCTTTTATCTTCTTCACCTCCTCTTTCAGCACCTTTCTCGTCATTTCTTCTGCTTTCTTTAATTGGTCTAATCCCCACTTCACAAAAGAAGACTCTGTAAAATTCACTATTTCTTGTGAAAAATACATCACTTTGATCACACCATCGAGGGCCTCCTTCAATGTTCCCACTCTAACATTCTTAGGCCTAATAAAGCCTCTTACCTTCTCCACTTCCTCCTCTATCATGTCTTTCACCAGATCTGTCGCTACTTTCAGACTGGTCACTTGACTTGTCACAAAGTCTAGGCTGCCTGGATACCTCCATTCATGTGCAAGCCTTTCTACCACATAGGCTGCATCCATCATCCAATACGAATTGTCTTTTAATTCGTTGAACAAATTCATTTTCCAATGTGTTGACTAGTCAAAGCTGGGGTAGCCAGAATCGAAACAACCAATAAAGTATTATAGTCGCTTGCGCAAACTTGGTGCTTTCGCGACTGGTTAAGTCTTGAAAAAGTCAAGATTCTTAATTGGTCGGGGTTGTAGGAATGGTGCCACTACAACCCCGCTTTAATGTGCGAAAGTCGCACTACTTAATTAATTGCCGCGTAGAGGAAAAGGGAAAGGGACCCGGGGAAGGTGATGCACGGCCACGCCCTTGAAACGCCTTTGGAACTAGTATAAAATTCAACCCAGTTGTACTAATGGCAATCCCTATGCCAATTCTGTGTTAGCCACAATGGTAATTAGAGTCACGGTGTTTATTAGTTTAAAATTTGCCTATTAACCTATATTCAAGTTTTAGCGTACTAAGCGTACATAATTTAAACGAAAAACAACTCACCCACACACACCCCAAAAATACAGTCATTGTGACTATGTAAAAATGTTGAGTCAATATTCGGTTTCTCAAGCGGATTAAATTTTTGAACGGTCACCAAAAGATCAAATTTGTTGAGTAAGTTTGATCGAGCCGGGTATCTAAGCCAAGCTTGATACCCTTGATAAAAGGCAATTTGTTTAGCAATAGCCCTAAAAAGGGCTTTAGGACGGCAGCCCAAAAGACCAGCGGTCGTCTGCTTCGTCCACGATTTCCGCTGCGCTGCGTGGTTCTTTACGTCGCTGATTTTTTAAAGCCTCTAACCCGTGTAATGCAGTTAGATGATAGGCAGCTTCAACCAGGTCGTCTAGTGGGTGCTTGTGGAAGGCGTCGCTGTAGTATTGTTCAAGAATTCGAACCCCAAATGTCCATTGTTGTGTTCTGGGTCTCCTGGTAGCGAGTTGTCGCCAGCCGATGTATTTTACAGCGCAGACGTAGTTTGTCCTTTTATTATGTCGTCTATTGCAGATGTAAGGCCTAGTTTCATCAGCCTTTCTGTTGCGCTTTCTTCTTCTTCTTCTTCAGTAATTTCTTCAGCCTCACTCACTTTTCCTTCTTCAGCTTGTTCTTCATCCTCATTCTCGTCGTAGTCGACAGGAATACTGCATTCAGTTTGTATCTCCACGCTTGTGCTGTTTACCTGCCGTCCTATTGATATTGTCTAAGTTTCAGTGGAGGTGACCTTGATCGGTACTAGAGTTCGTTGACTTTCCGGTAGAGGTCCATTTATCGCAGTAGAGTGGTTCATGGTTCAAAGTAAGGCCGCTTTCCTCCTCTCTTTGCGCTTTCTATTAATGTTCCGTCTACGTTCGCCATTATCCCCAGAGTCAGCAATATCTTGGTCCGTCCCTTCACTCTTATCCCAGACAAGAAATAAAGTAATTCTTTTCATTCCAGCTCTCAGGCTCCAGCTGTCTGCTTGAACCTTACCTAGGGCTCTAATTGCCCGTAGTGCTGAAGTAGGAATAATTGCATTGGCTGGCAGGCACCGCGCCTCGCTGGTGCTGTTAATTGATTCCATTGCGATCAGCTCACTAGCTCGTCTTCCTCGCAACTATAGCCAGAATGATAGATGGATAGATAATTTAATTATAGTCGTTTTCGCACAATTGTGCATACGCGACTTTTTTGTTCCTGCACGGCAGGATGATAATTTATTCCTGGGGGAAGGACTTAGAGCCTCAACCCCAGGCATTTATGCACTCACAGAGTGTTGATAAGTTACACCATCGGGTCGTGGGTCAATTATGCCTCAAACGACCTGATTGAGTACACTACCTGGCGAATTGACTTGGATACTGGAGAGCAAAGTGTATAACTTTAAACTACAACAGCACACTCCTCATTATAAGAGGAGTCTCGTTGGCACGCTGGTATCACCGGACTATCTTTCTTCTTCCACGTTTGGGTCTCCAGTCCGCATTTGTGGCGTGTTTTACCCGCTCCGTCGTGCCAATCCGCCACAGCACCAGCCAGCGATCTGAGGCAACCTTGAGTGGGAATAGACCCAACACGCACTAAAGAAAGATTTCAGTCTGTACAGTACAGCGATACCAAGTGTCAACCAAAGCAGAATGAGACGCCAGTCGCGATTGGTAGGCGACTATGACGTCACATCGGGACACCTGGTGTTTAGACGGGTGGAAATTGTTCCACATCTCCGTCTTGGTACGGGAGTCCGAGCGATGAAAAAGAGGAAAAGGTACTCCGCAGCCGGCTCGAACGCTATGGATGTCGTCAAAGCCCTGAACGCCAGTCCATATTTAATTTTCAAATTCGGTCCAGTTATACTAATGGACATATAAATAAAATCCAATAATGTGTAGGCCACCTATGCAATTAACCAAATCACATAAGTTTCAAAATTTCATTATAAAATAAATTCATAGTTTGAATTTAGTGTACAAAGTGTACATAAATATTTCTAAAATATGCCAATCAAGTAAGTCAAAATGACTCATACAATTTGTATCACGCGTAATAAACAAAGAAAAAATTTTGATGGTGGTAACAAAGGATCAAATTTGAGCTATAACATAAAGATATAATCAAAAACGGTTTTCGAACCAAAGTGAAAACCAAATACATTCACCCAGGCAAAATTGATACGTTGCTCAGTCTTTTCATGCCGAGTCCAGGGACGTCCAGGATTCTCCGGATTTGGTCTGCACTGGTATCAGGCTGGTTTGATCTTCATCTGTGGCCAATGGCACTAAACCCCAGACAAAGTCCGCCATTTCCTTCTCCAGTCTTGATGATTTTTCGGTAACAGCGTTGATACTGTACTAATAATGCGCCAGTCGCAGTATTGGTGGTACTTTTCGCTAGGTGGGTAGGTGAGTCTTCATCACGATGGGTTGGTAGCTGGGTCTCTGTGGGCAGCTAACACATGCAAGGGCCACGCTTCTTTTCCTTCTATTTTGTTAGATAGTCGTGGCCCATATGCAGCACGCTTTTACCGCTCTCTTCTCCAACCTTATCGATAGCGCTGTTGATGTTAAGCGCTGCTCCCTCCTCTTCCCCACACGACAACGCAGGCTTGGCACTCCGGTGTTGCTCCCTCGACGTCCACTGGGTGATGGCCAGAATTATTATTATTATTATGTTTGAATTAAAGTGGCGTTCATACACTAGGTACATGTGCCACTGGTTAATTCCGGCACCGCCGGATATTAATTATTCCTTGAGGAATGGAATCAGAGCCATATTCCCCAGGCGTTAATGTACTCAGAGAGTGCTGTTAATTAGCCGTCATGCAGCAGAACAATAAGTTCTAAGCTGCCTGAATGAGAGGCTTACATGAGTGGGGATAGTTCAAACACACATTCATGGTTTTCAGTCCAGTTCAAGCTTTTGGGTGAGTGGGAGTTGTACTATTACTCACTCACGTTTTGGTTAATATCTATGTTGGTATAGGTACGCGCATTTCACGCTGATTGGTGTCCGGTCGAAGAAAAGGACGAAGTTGACCAGGAAGGGAGGCTTCAAGTAGTAGGGCGGTGTCTGCTGTTTCCAGGGTATTGGTCTAAATTTGGTCGTCTTGCACGGACTAATAATTTTGAATTTCGGAGAGAAACTCTGTGCTGTTTTGATGTTATATTGAGGGATAGGCGTTAAGTAGGAACCTTGGACGACAGCCATTTTGATTTTGTCTCCTTGTGTGACTGGCCCTGATGTTCCTGAGCTTAGGCCACCTATTATGATAGTGATATAAGAATTTTTTTTATAGAGAGAGGGAGTTTGAGAGTTGGAGCGAGAGAGTATAAGTATTTGTAGTAGTGGTGGTTTGGCCATCTATAGGTGTTTTTGCTTTCTGTTATCGTTGTTTTTAGGTGTTGTTTCTTATTTGGTAGAGTGTTTTAATCCTAAGGAAAATTATTTGTATCCCTATGTATTGATGTTTTTACTCCTCGTGGGTGTCTCTGCTGAATGTTCAGGTTCGGTATCGACGTTTTCAGAGTCACCCATGCAGATTATTGGGCTACTAGCTTTTAATTTAACTTGCTTTATTTAAAGAATATAGTTGTTAATTTGGTGCTTTTGCCTGACAGGGTGATTATGGGGCATTATATTTTGCTTTCTGTTATCTTTGTTTTTAGGTGTTATTTCTTATTTTGGTAGAGTGTTTTAATCCTAAGGAAAATTATTTTTAACCGTTTTTATTGATGTTTTTACTCCACGTGGGTATTTCTGCTGAATGTTCAGGTCCGGTATCGACGTTTTCAGAGTCACCCATGCAGATTATTGGGCTACTAGCTTTTAATTTAACTTGCTTTATTTAAAGAATATAGTTGTTAATTTGGTGCTTTTGCCTGACAGGGTGATTATGGGGCATTATATTTTGCTTTCTGTTATCTTTGTTTTTAGGTGTTATTTCTTATTTTGGTAGAGTGTTTTAATCCTAAGGAAAATTATTTTTAACCGTTTTTATTGATGTTTTTACTCCACGTGGGTATTTCTGCTGAATGTTCAGGTCCGGTATCGACGTTTTCAGAGTCACCCATGCAGATTTTTTGATGGATTTTTGTTAATTATTATTATAGTTTTCAATTTTGGTGCTCTTGCCTGACAGAGTATGTTTATGGGACATCGTATTTTTTCTTTAAGCCAGGTTTTATTTAGGTAATTTATGATGTTTCTATAAGTTGTATTTAAGTTGATGTTGCTTTTATCTAGGAACTCTGGGTATGTAATTGGGGATCCAATTTCTTTTTGAGCTCTTTGGAATTTATATCTGGTTAACTGATGTTTGGGGCAGTCATTGAAGATATGATGGAGGTCTTCTATGGTGCGGCAGAGGTAGCAGTTGATGTTAGAGGGTTTTGCTCCTAAATATTTACCTAAGCTGCCGGCTAATTTTGTTTTACCTGTCAAAATTCGGTTTATAATTGTTTGGTCCAAGCTGTTAACTTTGGGTGGTTAAATAGACCTATTTACTTCCTTGAGGGTGGCGTATAGCTTACTGCCCTTGGGGTTAGCATTCCAGTATTTCTGCCATTCAGTGTTAATGTAGGTTTTGACTAGGCTTTGTGCTTCTGTAATGCTATATTTTAGTGGAGCCGGGTTAGGATCTCCTAATTTACTTTTAGCGACTTTGTCTGCCTGTTTGTTGCCTGGGATTCCTATATGAGATGGTATCCACACAAATTCGACGATTTGGTTTTTGTTGGATAGTTCTTTAAGCATTTGGTAAGTCCTGGCAAGTAACGTTTCTCCTGATTTAGTGTTGTTTGTTTTTATTGTTGTTATTACACTAAGAGAGTCGCTAATGATTACTGCTTTTGGTATGTTATTTTCTAAGACCCAATTTAATGATTCATTTATAGCCCAGAATTTAGTAGTGTATATAGAGCAGTGGTCTGGTAATCTGATTCCCATTTGCATGTTAAGTTCTGGGATTACCACTTCTGCTGCTGTTCTGGGTGGCTCTTGTGTTTTAGATCCATCAGTGTATATTTTAACGAAGCTTGAGTAGGTGTCTAGTATGTCAATTGTACTGTTTGTTTTTAGTTTATGCTCCTGTTCCAATTTGTTTCCATATTCCGTGGCTTTGGTGTTTATCCTTGGTTTAAGGTTCACCAATGGGGCTTGGTTAGGGGGTTTGGTGTACCCCTCCTGTTGTTCCAAAATTGGTAATTTTTCCCTTAATTCTAGGATTTGTTTTGCACCTGGTAGGTTTGGTACTAGGTTTCCACTAAAAGTTTCGTTACATTTTCTAATGGCCATTTTTGTGGGATGAGTATTTGGATGAGATGTTAGCCTGATTGAATATCTGAGTAGCATTTCTTGCCTTCTCAGCCTTAGTGGTAATTCTCCAGTGAGTACTTGGAGTTCGTCTAGTGAAGTTGCCGGTAGTGTGCCAGTGCAGACAGCCAGTGCTTTTTTTTGAATAGCATCTAGTTTTTTCAGGTGTGGCTGCTTAGCTGAGTTGTATACTTGGCAGCCATAATCCAGCTCCGATCTTATAAGGGCCGTATAGATATTGAGCAATGTTTCTTGATTGGATCCCCATGTAGTTCCTTTGATGTTTCTTAATAAATTTAGATCTTTATTGCAATTTTTTGTAAGGTGTTCAGTGTGCTGTTTCCAGTCAAGGTGGCTATCAAAATACATGTTTAGGAATTTTGCCACCTTGACATAGTTAATGATCTGATTTTGAATGAATAGTTTAGGGTAATGTAGCTTGTTGTTTCTTTTAGGGGTGAAAATAATTGCTATGGTTTTCTTGTGGGAAATTTTGAACCCCCATTTATCAGCCCATCTCCCTATGTTGTCTAAACTTTGCTGGATTTCTGAGATTACTTGGTTGCTAGCGGGGTTTCCTGGTCTCCAAATACCGCCATCGTCAGCAAATTGCGAGATGTTTATCTGTTTTGAAATGAGGTTTTTATCCAGGTCGTTGGTCATGAAATTGAAAAGTGTAGGACTGAGTACGCTTCCTTGTGGTGTACCATTTTTCTAAAGGGCACTCTTCTGAATAGGTGTTTCCTACTTTAGTTGTAATTTTGCGACCTGTGAGAAAGTTTTCAATCAGGTTGAACATGCGTCCAGTAATTCCGAAGTGGTTTAATTTGGCAATCAATCCTCTAGTCCAGATAAGGTCAAATGCCTTTTCTAGGGCAAGGACAACAGCTATTAGGTTTCTATCTGATTTCCTTTTGGCGTTGAAAGCTAATTTTATAGGTTGTTACTTTCGAGGTGGTGTTTTATTCTGTTGGCCAATATTGTTTCCATGAGTTTACAGATGTTATTAGTGAGGGAGATGGGTCGGTATGAGCTTATACTGTTTGGGTCTTTACCCGGTTTAGGAATCGGTACTATAATGGCATGCTTCCACTTATCTCGTAGTTTCCCACTATCCCATATCTGGTTAAGTAGTTTTATAATAATTTCTGTAAAGTTAGCAGGGAGGTTTTTATATATGATGTATCCAATTTGATCTTTACCGGTAGATGTTTCTTTTGTGGACGCTAAAGCTAATTCCCATTCGTATATGGTTATTTCATTATTTAAATTTGACTCTTTAGGTCCTAGGTCTGTAAAGAGGTGTTTATGGGTGGTTTCCACCTTTTTCCGGTGGTCTTGGAATTTTTCGGTGTGCTTTCGATTATTGCTCATGTCTGAGAAGTGACTAGCGAGCATATTAGCTTTGTCATGGTTGTTGTTAGCACCTCTTATTTTGGGGGTTAGATTAATTGTTTTTGCCAGGATTGATTTAATTTTATCCCAGACTTGTTTAGAGTTAGACTTTATATTTAGTTTAGAGCAGAAATGTTGCCAGGTTTGTTCTTTTGATTGTTTTATGATTTGTTTTAGATCTTTTTCCTTTTCTTTATACTGTATAAAGTCTCCAGAGTTCCCAGTTTTTTTTAAATTTATTAAGTGCGGTTTTTTTTTTTGCCCTTGTGTGCAGTTTTACATGGTTCATTCCACCAAGGCACTGTTTGTTTGGATTGGGACTTTCCTGTTTTTGGAATGCTTAATTTAGCTGCTTCTTGAGTGGAATTAATGATGTTGTCATTGAATGTGTTTACGTTTATTGGTATGTATTGCAGCTAGGATGCTCCTAAATGTTTCCCAGTCAGCTTTGTCATATCTCCATCTGGGTGAGATCTCAATAGGATTATGTTGGACTGTTAATTGTAGGGAGATGATAATGGGGAAATGGTCACATCCTAATGTGCTTTATTGATCCACCCACCAGTTAGTTATTTGTGCTAGTTTCGTTGTGCTTATAGTTAGGTCAACTGCGGAGAGGTTGCCATCCTCGGAATCTAGTCTAGTTTTGGATCCATCATTGAGGATGACTAGGTTGGATTCAGCAGTCCATGCCTCTACCAACCTGCCTCTATTATCAATCCTATTCCCCTCCCCCCCCCTCCCCCACAGTATGACGACCGCTATGATTTATATACTTGAAGCACGGACGTGAAGGAAAACATCACTTACAATAACTTCACATATTATCTACTATCCACACAGAAGGGAAGGGAGAAAAAAAACATTATATACTATCCACACCAATGTCTACTATCCACACAGAAGGGAAGAAAAAAAACAAACATTATCTACTATCCACTCAGAAGGGAAGGGGAAAAAACTCATTATATACTATCCACGAACCCATTATCTACTATCCACACAGAAGGGAAGAAAAAAACCCTTTATATACTATCCACATACGTACGCGAACGCATACAAACACAATATCTACTATCCACACAGAAGAGAGAGAAAATAACCCATTATCTAATATCCACACGGACGGGAAGGAAAATAACCCGTTATATACTATCCACTATTCCATTATCTACTATCCACACAGAAGGGAAGAAAATAACTCATTATATACTATCTACTAACCCATTATCAACTATCCACACAGAAGGGAGAGAAAATAACTTATTATGTACTATCCACTAACCCATTATCTACTATCCACACAGAAGGGAAGAAAATAACCCTTTATATACTATCCACATACGTACGCGAACGCGTACAAACACGATATCTACTATCCACATAGAGGAGAGAGAAAATAACCCATTATCTACTATACACACAGACGGGAAGGAAAATAACCAATTATATACTATCCACTATCTCATTATCCACACCAATATCTACTATCCACACAGAAGGGAACACAATAACACATTATATACCATCCACATACGTACGCGAACGCATACAAACCCATTATCTACTATCAACACAGAGGAGAGAGAAAATAATTCATAATCTACTATCAACACAAAAGGCAAGAAAAAATCCATATACTATCCACATACGTATGCCAACGCATACAAACACAAATACAAACACACACACACATACACACACAAACAAACGTACACGAACGCATACAAACACACGCACATAAATACATAGACACACATGTCAGTAAAGGAGTTAATGCTTATAGTCACACTACTTCACACTCACACAAATTGGAAACTTGAATAGTCTCTTTTCTAGAGATCTGGTTAGCACTGAGAAGGACTGGTTTTTTTTCGAACTTCAAATGCACCCAGTTGATGATGGCACGTCGACTTCAGTCCTGCTCCCAGTTTACATTTGTTCTATGGAGCGCAGAGGCCTCTTGAGTGGCTTCAGAACCCCAATCTTCTGTTTCTGTGAGTCTGAAGATTTGTTCCTTCTGTCTTCTATGCCACTCCCGAGGATGCTGTCCTTGTCGTGCCTCTAGCTGCCTCTCCATCTCCTCCCACTTTTCTGTCTGGGGGACAGCGACTCTTGGTACTGGTACTGGTAGTTGTGACTGTGGTTGTTGTTGACGTAGTTGTTGTTGTGGCTGTGGTACTGCTAGTGGCTGTGGAGGTGTCCTCATCTCAGGTTTCACCTCACACAAAGGCCTAAGCATGAGGTGAGGCAGGATCCTTTCTTCCGTCTCTTTCTTCTTTTTTCCTCTCCTCCTCTTCCTCAATCCTGGCTTCCTTCTGTATCGCCTCCATGGCCAGCTCGTCAAGTAGGCGCCTGGCATACTCCAGGTGCATTTGGAGTTCGATCAATTTAGCTATTCTACTAATTGTTTACTGTTGACTGGTCAACGATGGGTAGCCATACTGACGAACGCTGTGATTTATATATCTGAAGCGCGGACGTGAAGGAAAACACCTGGGACAGTAAAACTCACAATGTCCATATCATCACTAAATAGCATGGAACACGCGGGCCTAAAAGAAACACTCACGTTGCCTTTTTACTTACAAACACATACACACCATCTGACAAGACAGAGAAACGAAGTGTTGATAGGCACACTTATATTTTTTGACATAAAACAAAGAAACGAAGTGTTTATAGACACACTTATATTTTTAAAACTTACTAACATACTAGTATCGCTTTTCTAGAGAGTTGGGTAGCCCTGAAAAGGGCTGTTTTCTTCAGGGAGTTATGGCAATCTTTAATCTTCTAAGATTCCGTCCCCGTCTGGCTGCAGGCTTTCCCAAAGGATAGGGTCTGCTTCTTCGGAAAGAGAAGGAGAACTCTTTCGTGTCTACATGGCAGTAGACAAAGCCTCTGTCTGGCTCCTGCTGCTGCTGCTGCTGCTGCTGTTGTTGCTCTCTCTCTGCTTCTGAAGTCTATGCTTCTCCGTCCATTCTTCTTGCTCTTTCTTGATTTCATCTCTGAAGACCTCTTCCATCAGGTCGTCGACCACTTTGAACATCCTGATATTCTCTATCTCAGCAGGCTTCGGTATCAGGTTTTGCCTGACAGGGTGTAAATTCACATAGGCTTCGTTCAGCTTAGCCAAATTAGAAGGCATCTTCATACGAGGATGAGTCAACAATGAATGGTCAGACTGTTATTATTATTAAGTTTGCATTATAGTGGCTTTTGTACATTAAGTACATGCGCCACTGGTTAATTCCTGCACCGCGGGATGTTAATTATTCCTTGGTGAATGGAAGAAGTTCCACATTCCCCAGGCGTTAATGCACTCAAGGGGTGCTGTTAATTTAGTCCTCAGGCATCAGATCAATAAGTTCCAAGCTAACTGAATGTTAGGCTTTCATGAGTGGTCATAGTCCCAGCACACACTCATGTTTTAAAGTTCAGCTCTAGCACAGGGTGAGTGGGAGTAGTACCATCACTCACTAACGTTTTTTGGTTGATAGCGAGGTTAGTATTGGTGCGCGCATTGCACTCTTATTGGTGTCCGGTCGAGGAAAATGGTGACGTAGACCAGGAAGGGAAGCCGCAGGGTGGTGTCCGTTGTTTCCAGGGTATTGGTCTAAAGTTGATCTAAGAATTTTGAATAGAAACTCTGTGCTGTTTTTTTTAAATAAATGATGGATTAAGTGTAAAGTAGAAACCTCAGATGACAGTCAGTTAGATACCAGTAATTTTTTGTCACCTTGTGTGACTGGTCCTGATGAGCCTGGGCTTAGATCACCTTTAATAAGATATTGTTTTGGGGTCTTACTGGGTGGGCTTTATTTGGGGGCCAATCGGTCATGGGGTATTTGACCTGAGATTATTTGGGACCGATCACTTTGCGTAGATTAGCTTTTGCCGCCTGGTGCAGCGGGGCCTGATGGTCATTGGACTTTTGACCACCTTATGTTGTCTATTTGGGGCCCTATTGTACTTCCCTAACCTGGTTACGTAGTCGCCTTGTGTGGCTGGCCCTGATGTTCCTGGTGTTCGGACTCCCTAATGCTATTGGGATGACTGTCATCTTTTGGTTGAGAGTAGATAGTATGATTGGATGAGTCGGTTAGCAGGTTATTTGGTAGAAAGCAAGAGGCGAAAGGAGAAAGGGGGATAGAGGTATAAGAAATTTTTTTTGTTTTTGTTTTTGTTTTTCTTGAGAGTTTGATTTAGGTGGTGGTTTAGTTTAGCTTACGGCTATTTATTTTTTTTTTGGAAGGGACAGACTCCTTTGCTGAATAATCAGGTCCCGAGCCGACATATCAAAGACGTCCATCCCATGGTTTGAGCCGTATTATTGATTATCATATTTATGCGTGTGGCGTTGATTTGGGGAAGGATAAGTGTATTTGCTGAATAATCAGGTCCCTGTTTGACATATCAAGGACACCCATCCAGTGGTTATGCCATTTTGTATTATAAGTTTGGTTCTAATTGATTTGTTACGCATTTATGATGTATTTTTAGTTCTATGTTGTTCCATGAGATTTGAGATGAGGTAGGGGCTCCAGCCCGCGCATAGGCTGAAACATTCCCCTAAGTGGGCTGTAAACCGAAGCTCCTACCCCCATCTCGCACCCCCTGGTTTGATTATCTGGTGTATCGGCTTTTACTTATTGTCGGTTTTAGTTAGCGTTGTTTTCCTGACAGGGTATGTTAATGGGCCATTAGATTGTTTGTTTAAGCCCTGTTTCATTTAGGTGGTTTATGATGTTTCTATAGGTTGTATTTAAGTTGGTGTTGTTTTTGTCTAGGAACTCCAGGTATGTTATTGGGGATCCAATTTCTTGGGCGCTTTGAAATTTATTTCTGGCCAACTGATGTTTAGAGCAGTTATTGAAAATATGATGGAGGTCTTCTATGGTGCGGCAGTGGTAGCAGTTGATGTTAGAGGGTTTTGGTCCTAAATATTTACCAAGGCTGCCGGCTAGTTTTGTTTTGCCAGTCGTAATTCGATTTATAATTGTTTGGTCCGAGCTGTTAACTTTGGGTGGTTTAATGGACCTATTTACTTCCTTAAGGGTGGGGTATTAACTTTCTGCCCTTGGGGGCAGAATTCCAGCATTCCTGTCACTTGTTGTTAATGTAGGTTCTAACTAGGCTTTGTGCTTCTGTGATGCTATATTTTAGTGGGGCCTGGTTAGGATCTCCTAATTTACTTTTAGCGACTTTGTCTGCCTGTTTGTTGCCAGGGATTCCTATATGGAATGGTATCCAAACAAATTCCACGAGTTGGTTTTTGTCCAAGGCATTGCCAAACACTGTATTAAACCTGGTAGCAATCGCGTTCACCATATGTTGACCGCTAAAATAATAGCCTGCAGGAATGGTCAACCGATAGGTGGACCGTTTAGTTTTGGGGTCTTGTGTTTTCATAGAGTCACCTACAGTGACTCGTTCGTCCAAGTTTTGTTGCACTTGATCATCATCAACTTCCACCGAAAAAGTGTTTTGATTTTCAATGATATTTTTGATTTGTGTAGGGTGAATCATTTCCACCGAAGCCACTTCCCAGTGGGCTTCTTGATCCAATTGGATGACCTGAGGTACTTTGGCCGTGAAACAGCACAAAGTATTGTGGGGAAACACCTTCATGGAACTGTCACCGGGTAGCGTTAAGTAAAATTGGTTATTCATAATTCCAGAGTTCTGCTGTCCGAGGGGTCACTCGAAGTGAGAGGAGTGTCCAAAAGAGGATTGTTGTTGTTGAGGTGGTGACTGTTGGAAGGGTGACTGCCGTTGAACGCAAGGCTCAAGTTGTGACCGTTAGAAGAGTATTTCAAGGAAGGATAAGGAAGAAGGTAACCGATACAACTGCTCAGTAAAATGGTCCACAATTGTTTGTCTCCTTGTTGCAAACTCAAACTGGCAATGGCAGCACCGATGACACAATACACCACAAAGATTGGCAGAAAAATACGATTTGCGTTTTAGGCACACGTTTTCCACACCACACCTACAGGGGTTGCTTTCGTAGATCTTTCACAGAAGAACTGGGTGAAGGACTGGTCACTGTGGTAGATGAGGCTGTGTTGAAGGGCATGATGGTCACTTCTTTTTATAGTCGATGACTTTCCAACGCACTTTGACTTCTTTGACACGTCGTTTTCCCACTTTACCGGTTCTTCGATCGAGAATGCTTCCGATGTCGTACACTTCGCCTTCTTTTTTGGTTACGCTTTGTAACTCGGGCAAGTAAAACGTTCCTTTTAACACTTCACCGTTCATGTCTTCCAATTTATAGACGGGAGGATGACGGCCACGCACTCGTCCAGTGACACGAAACAATTCGGTGGTCTAGTTGGCTAAGTAACCTTTGTCGAAAGTACGTTTTTATTTGCCAATGCGCACCCAATCTCCTGCTGCCAACACAACACCTTTCTTGGGGACTGTCACCGTCGGGGACGTACCAAACAAACCCTCAAACACGGTCACTTCGTTGTCGAGAGTCACTTCTTGGGGAGCACATCCGATGCTCCGACGGTAAGATTGGCTGTACGCTTGGATCAAATGCGGTAAGACGTCGATGTACTTGAAAGTGTGTTGATGCGTAAAATATTTCCACATGCATTCTTTCAAGGTGCGTTGAAAAAGTTCCACGATGCTGGCTTTGGTGTCGGGATTCTCGGTGGTGGAAAAATGAATGTCTCGTTTCTTTAATTCTTTTTGGAAAGCTTGGTTCAGGAATTCGGTGCCTTTGTCAGTTTGCCGTCGAAGAGGTTGACGACCGCTTTGTTTCAACGCCAGCTGGAGGGCTCGCCCTAACTCACTGCTCGATTTGGAAATCAAAGGCATGACCCAGGCAAATTTGGAAAAGACGTTGATGACAAACAAATATTTGTAGCCACGATTGTAGGTAGCTAAATTGAGAGACATCGGCTAAATCGGCTTGCCATTGATGATCGATGCCCTCCACTTGGGTGTGACTTATGTAAAAGTTTCGTCGAATGGGTTTGTGTAAAATGTACGTGTCTTGTTCTTGTAACCATCGTTGCCCTTGAGGTAAACGGACACTTTTGAGTCGGGTTTTGGCAGCACGATACAATTTCTGAACTCCTCCGTAACCTGCAGGATGGGATGGATCGCAGTAAATGCTGGCTAACACCTTCTACATCAGGAATTGTTTTTTAATAAATCACCCACTCTTCACTGATGCTACTCTGGATGGAGCGAGGGAGTGGTTTCGAAACGGCTTTGCGTGTCCGATATGCCACGGGAGTGGAAGTCGAAGGTAGTGGTGATGGTGGTGACGGTAATGGGATGGCTTTGGTCTTCTTTTCTTTTTTCACTTCTGGTTTCCCTTCTTTCTTTTTGACTTCTGTCGAACGAGGAGTGGACATCTTCTTTTTAACCCAAGCTTTAAGTTCTTCTCGTTGAAGTGTTGGGGAAGGGGTCAACATGGATGATGCAATCTTACTAGGGATGGGAGCTGCTGACGGTGTTTGAAAGACTTCTCGTGCCTCTTCTTCCTCAGGCATCCGTATGGCTGCGTCTGTCTTGACCGTTGGTGGTGGCGGTGGTGATGGACTTTTCATCAGGGTTTTAAAATCTTTCAGAATTGGCAGAGCTGTTTCGTCGTTGCAACATTTGACCGTACCGTTAAAATTTTTCCGTTTCTGACAAATCGCTGCGATCCATCAACGATTGCAATTCGTGTTGTAACTGGGACATCTCGGTCAAATGAGGATTGGGAGGTAAATGCGGAGTCCTTTCCTTTTGCCAACGATGGAATTCCGTCCATCGTTTCTAAGGCACTAAAGACAGTTTTCGTCCTTCAGTCTGATTACAATGGTCACGTCTGAGATCTATTGACTACACAATCCTCCTTTTATCTTCTTTATCCTTTTTGTGTTTGAGCCAATTGTTCAGCAGTTCTCTGCATGAGTGATGAAATTATTGGTACTAATGTTTCTTTCAGCAAGGGTGCTAACAACACGTGCACAAATCCTCCACGTTGTACCAACATCTTTTTCTTTTGCCGAATGGGTATTTTCTTTTTGACCATTTGGCGAAGGACGTGCCGATGCTTGGCTAAGCATTCTTTCTGATGTGGAGACAAAGGTATCGCGCCTTTCAAGACATTCAGACAACATTCGCACACGGTATCAATGACGTCTTTGGAAGCAGTTTGAATAATTTGTTCTCGCATGGGTGGAGGGGCTTTGGACAGGACGGACAACACGTCTCAATATTTGGCTTAACGAGGAGGCAGTCCTTTCCTTTTCTTTCCTTCGGGGTAGAAGAGGGATGGCTTCTAGGGGTGACATCTTTATTTGTTTGTTCCGGGGCACACACAAAAAATACACTGACATCGATGACTTGACACTCGCCTTTTTATCTTTTTTTTCTTTGGGTACTATCGCTTCGTCAAAAATATGTGACGATTTTTTTTCCTATATCGTCAAACAATTCTACCCTTTGGTTGCTGCTCTTTTTCTTTAGATGAGTGTGTCTTTCCAGGGTTAGACGGCCATGCTTGGCTAAGCACTTTTTGGGATGACAAGACTGTTCTTTTCTCCCTTTTCCTTTCTGGATAGGAGAACGGCGATGGTGTGCACTTCTTTGAGGGGACACCTTTGGGCGTTCAGGAGCACAAAATACATTGAAGTCCATTGCACGACATGCGCCCTTTTATCTTATTTTTTTTGAGGCCTTATGTATGGATTAGGTAATTGTTTGGTTTGTAACCCGTCTTTTTCACGATATCATTTACGTACTCATTGTCAAAAAATCCTCCCCCTTTGATTGCTCCTCTTTTGTTTTTCCTTTGGACGAGTGTGTCTTTTCTGGGGTGGACGTCGATGCTTGGCTAAGCTTTTTTCGTATGACGAGATTGTTCTTTTCTTTTTCCTTTTCCTTTTCCTTTTTGGACAGGAGAACGACGATGGTGGTGGTGTGTCTTCTTTGAGGGGACATCTCTGGGCGTTCAGGAGCGCAAAAACACTGATACCTATCGCCTGGCACAGGTCTTGTTTATACTGGAATGCGTCGCCACTGATTGTCGTTACGTCCTATAATTTTTATGGCAGGCATCACGCGTCGTGGAGGGGTTCGCAACGGACTAAATCGAGACAGTTCTTGCTTGGATAAATCCAGTAAACTCTGTAACATGCCCGATCTCTCGTGGACTTTGAGTTTGGGGGCTGTGGGTCTCTCACTCGATTCTTGCTGTGTCGAAGTCATCCTTCTTGTTTGTGGCTATCTTTTTGGAACCATTTTTTTATACCAGCTGTCCGTACGGTAAAGTGAAGTGATTGGGAAGTCGCACTCGCTTCTGGTACACGATCTGATACTCTTTTTTAAGGGTCGACTGACGATTTGGTGTGTGGCTAAACGTACAGTCTTGTGAGGTTGGTAGGTGGTCACTTTAAAAGCTTGATCCTCCCCATACTGCAAGGCTTATTTCAAAACCCCAAAGTTCACCGCTTGACTGGTGCCGTAAATGAGAGTCAATCAAAAAATATTATTGTGTCTGTTTGTGTGTGTGTATTTGTTTGTGTTTCATGCGTGCGCGTACTTTTGTTGGTGTGTGTGCATTTGTGTGTTTGTGTATGTATGCGAGCTCGTACGTTTGTTGGTGTCTTTAAATTTGTGTTTGTATGCGTGCTCGTACGTTTGTTTGTGTGTGTATTTGTGTGTTTTTATGCGTACGCGTACGTTCGTTGATCTGTGTGTGTATTTGTGTGTGTGTGTATGCGAGCTCGTACGTTTGTTGGCTTGTTTATATTTGTGTGTTTGTATGCGTGCTCGTTTGTATGTTTGTGTGCATATTTATGTGTTTTTATGCGTGCGCGTACGTTTGTTGGTGTGTGTGTATGTGTATTTCTATGCGAGCTCGTACGTTTGTTGGTGTTTGCATTTGTGTTTTTATGCGTGCGCGTACGTTTGTTGGTGTGTGTATATTTGTGTATTTGTATGCGAGCTCGTACGTTTCTTGGTGTGTATTTGTGTGTTTGTATGTGTTCACGTACGTTTGTTTGTGTGTTTGTTTAATATCTTAACAGGAAAAAACCTTGTCCCTACACTATGTGGATAGTATTTAATGGGTTATTTTCTTCCCTTCTCTGTTGATAGCATATATTGGGGTTGTTTCTTCCCTTCTGTGTGGATAGTAGAGATTGGATTTTTTCCTTCCCTTCTGTGTGGATAGTAGATATTAGTTTTTTCTTCCCTTTTGTGTGGATAGCAGATATTGGGGTTATTTCTTCCCTTCTGTGTGGATAGAAGATAATGGGTTAGTGATAGTTTATAACGGGTCTTTCCCCTTCCCATTTGTGTCGATAGTAGATAATGGATTTTTTTCTTCCCTTCTGCGTGGATAGTAGATATTGGTGTGGATAGTATATAAAGGATTTTATCCCCTTCCCTTCTGCGTGGATAGTAGATAATATGTGAAGTTATTGTAAGGGATGTTTTCCGTCATGTCCGTGCTTCAAGTATATAAATCATAGCGGTCGTCATTCTGGCTATCAGGGATTCACCCGGTGGACGTCCAGGGAGCAACACCGGATCGCGGAGCGTGCGTTGTCGTGTGGGGAAGAGGAGGGAGCAGCGTTTAACATCAACAGTGCTATCGATAAGGGTGGTGAAGAGAGCGGTAAAAGCGTGCTGCACATGGGCCACGACTATCTAACAAAATAGAAGGAAAAGAAGCGTGTCCCTTGTATGTGTTAGCTGCCCACAGAGACCCAGCTACCAACCCATCGTGATGAAGACTGACCTACCCACCTAGCGAAAAGTACCACCATTATTGCGACTGGCGCATTATTAGTACAGTATCAACGCTGTTACCGAAAAATCGTCAAGACTGGAAAAGGAAATGGCGGACTTTGTCTGGGGTTTAGTGCCATTGGCCACAGATGAAGATCAAACCAGCCTGATACCAGTGCAGACCAAATCCGGAGAATCCTGGACGTCCCTGGACTCGGCATGAAAAGACCGAGCAACCTGTCAATTTTGCCTGGGTGAATGCATTTGGTTTTCATTTTGGCTCGAAAACCGTTTTTGATTATATCTTTGTGTTATAGCTCAAATTTGATCCTTTCGTTACCACCATCAAAATTTTTTCTTTGCTTATTATGCGTGATGCAAATTGTATGAGTCATTTTGACTTACTTGATTGGCATATTTTAGAAATATTTACGTACACTTTGTGCACTAAATTCCAAATATGAATGTATTTTATAACGAAATTTTGAAACTTATGTGATTTGGTTAATTGCATAGGTGGCCTACACATTATTGGATTTTATTTATATGTCCATTAGTATAACTGGACCGAATTTGAAAATTAAATATGGACTGGCGTTTCAGGGCTTTGACCTTTTCCTCTTTTTCATCGCTGGCACTCCCGTACCAAGACGGAGATGTGGTACAATTTCCACCCGTCTAAACACCAGGTGTCCCGATGTGACGTCATAGTCACCTACCAATCGCGACTGGCGTCTCATTCTGCTTTGGTTGACACCTGATATCGCTGTACTGTACAGACTGAAATCTTACTTTAGTGCGTGTTGGGTCTATTCCCACTCAAGGTTGCCTCAGATCGCTGGCTGGTGCTGTGGCGGATTGGCACGACGGAGCGGATAAAACACGCCACAAATGCGGACTGGAGACCCATACGTGGAAGAAGAAAGAGAGTCCGGTAATACGAGCGTGCCAACGAGACTCCTCTTATAATGAGGAGTGTGCTGTTGTAGTTTAAAGTTATACACTTTACTCTCCAGTATTCAAATCAATTCACCAGGTAGTGTGCTCAATCAGGTCGTTTGAGGCTTAATTGACCCACGACCTGATGGCATAACTTATCAACACTCTGTGAGTGCATAAATGCCTGGGGTTGAGGCTCTAAGTCCTTCCCCCAGGAATAATTTATCATCCTGCCGTGCAGGAACAAAAAAGTCGCGTATGCACAATTGTGCGAAAGCGACTATAATTAAATGGTCTATCTATCTATCATTCTAGCTATAGTTGCGAGGAAGACGAGCTAGTGAGCTGATCGCAATGGAATCAGTTAACAGCACCAGCGAGGCGCGGTGCCTGCCAGCCAATGCAATTACTCCTACTTCAGCACTACGGGCAATTAGAGCCCTAGGTAAGACTCAAGCAGACAGCTGGAGCCTGAGAGCTGGAATGAAAAGAATTACTTTATTTCTTGTCTGGGATAAGAGTGAAGGGACGGACCAAGATATTGCTGACTCTGGGGATAATGGCGAACGTAGACGGAACATTAATAGAAAGTGCATAGAGAGGAAGAAAGCGGCCTTACTAAGAACCATGTACAACTCTACCGCGATAAATGGACCTCTACCGGAAAGTCAACGAACTCTAGTACCGATCAAGGTCACCTCCACTGAAACTTAGACAATACCAATAGGACGGCAGGTAAACAGCACAAGCGTGGAGATACAAACTGAATGCAGAATTCCTGTCGACTACGACGAGAATGAAGATGATGAACAAGCTGAAGAAGGAAAAGTGAGTGAGGCTGAAGAAATTACTGAAGAAGAAGAAGAACAAAGCGAAACAGATATGCTGATGAAACTCGGACTTATATCTGCAATAGACGACATAATAAAAGGACAAACTACGTCTGTGCTGTAAAATAAATCGGCTGGCGACAACTCGCTACCAGGAGACCCAGAACACAACAATGGACATTTGGGGTTCGAATTCCTGAACAATACTACAGCGACGCCTTCCACAAGCACCCTCTAGACGACCTGATTGAAGCTGCCTATCATCTAACTGCATTACACGGGTTAGAGGCTTTAAAAAATCAGCGACGTAAAGAACCACGCAGCGCAGCGGAAATCGTGGACGAAGCAGACGACCGTGGTCTTTTGTGCTGCCGTCCTAAAGCTCTTTTTAAGATTATTGCTAAACAAATTGCCTTTTATCAAGGGTATCTAGTTTGGTTTAGATACCATACTCGATCAAACTGACTCAACAAATTTGATCCTTTGGTGACCGTTCAAAAATCTAATCCGCTTGAGAAACCGAATATTGACTTAACATTTTTACATAGTCACAATGACTGTAGTTCTTTTTTTGGTGTATTTTTGGGGTTTTTAAAAATTATGTACGCTTAGTACGCTAAAACTTGAATATAGGTTAATAGGCAAATTTTAAACTAATAAACACCGTGACTCTAATTACGATTATGGCTAACACAGAACTGGCAATAGGGATACCCATTAGTACAACTGGGTTGAATTTGATACTTGATCCAAAGGCGTTTCAAGGGTGTGGCCGTGCATCACCTTCCCCGGGTCCCTTTCCCTTTTCCTCTACGCGGCAATTAATTAAGTAGTGCGACTTTCGCACATTAAAGCGGGGTTGTAGTGACACCATTCCTACAACCCCGACCAATTAAGAATCTTGACTTTTTCAAGACTTAACCAGTCGCGAAAGCACCAAGTTTGCGCAAGCGACTATAATACTTTATTGGTTGTTTCGATTCTGGCTACCCCAGCTTTGACTAGTCAACACATTGGAAAATGAATTTGTTCAACGAATTAAAAGACAATTCGTATTGGATGATGGATGCAGCCTATGTGGTAGAAAGGCTTGCACATGAATGGAGGTATCCAGGCAGCCTAGACTTTGTGACAAGTCAAGTGACCAGTCTGAAAGTAGCGACAGATCTGGTGAAAGACATGATAGAGGAGGAAGTGGAGAAGGTAAGAGGCTTTATTAGGCCTAAGAATGTTAGAGTGGGAACATTGAAGGAGGCCCTCGATGGTGTGATCAAAGTGATGTATTTTTCACAAGAAATAGTGAATTTTACAGAGTCTTCTTTTGTGAAGTGGGGATTAGACCAATTAAAGAAAGCAGAAGAAATGACGAGAAAGGTGCTGAAAGAGGAGGTGAAGAAGATAAAAGATACCTGGGCTAAGGAGAGAAAGGAAAAAGAAACCAGAAAGAATAAAGAGGACTTTGACAGACTGAGCGGAAACTGGATGAAGGTACCGGAAACATTTAGATCCATGAGACATCCTGACTGAATACCAGACAATGAAAAGAAGAAGAAGGGAATAGAGAAAGTGAGGAGATGGTGGAAGAACTGGAGAAAAGAGAAGAATCCAAAAGAGCCTCGAAAAGATATATATTCTCTCTTGCCTAAAATTCGTTTTAGTCGATCTTATATTTTATGTGTGATAGATTTATGCTTATAAATTTATGTATATGTCGTTTCTATCCTCTCTTGCATGAAATTATTTTTAGTCGATTTTATATTTTATGTGTGATAGATTTATGTTCATGAATCTATGTATGTGTTATATATGTCTATGTCTCTACTGTATTTGTCTCTATCTAGGGTAGCGCGTGTTCAGGTCAGCCACTTACAACATTGTTGTCAGTGTTCCGCCTAATTGAGGTCAGTCACTTGCAACATTGTTGCCAGTGTCCACTTCCGTAATGTCATTTCCTTTTGAGTCTAAACAGGCCCATGTTTTAATCCAGTTTGAGGCTATAGTAACGTCACCCTTTTTTAACACAGAAGTCTACGTGAGGCTATAACTCTTGAGGCTATAGTGCCGGGACACCTTTTTGACTGGATTTTCCATTGAGACCCTGTCGCCCCTATACACTACTATTTTAAACTTACTTGAAATTTTACCTTTGGTCAAATCGAATTTAAACCTTTTGTCTTGATTTTATCAATCGAATGATAACTAGTATCAATTTGTCAAGGAAATATGTACATACCAACACTATACGTCAGTATAACTTATATAATCCATTCATTAAAATGAGAACGGTGTGCTAGGAAGATATTCATAGAGTTAATCGTACCCGGTTTAAAGACATGGAGGGCCGACCGCGCCAGTACTGGACCGAGTATTCCAAGGGAGACATAAATGCATCAGGAGTACTGAGGCAGTGTGCTCATATCTATGGTCCTACCAACGACTGATTTAGTGACTAATTTATTGTTGTTTGTTGACTGTCTTTTTTTGTTTTCTTTTCTTGTCAATTTTTTATTATTGAAAGTAATTAAAGTATACATCAACATAGGCATGCAGGAGCATGTACTCAGATTAAATAAATATTATCTGTTGTTCTACCTATTAATAATAGTATATCTTAATCAAATCAATCTAATCCTGATTGCTGAATGTTCGGAACCTTAAATGTCATCAAAAATCTTCCAGACGAAGAAATATTCATCCTATGGACTTTTTTTCAGGTACTAAATTGGGTCAAGAAAAGAGGACATCGAATATTTACTGCTGATAATAAATAAATAAAAATAAAACATTTAATTACTGTTCGTACCAAGAGAAATAATACAACAGGGCAAAGATACAAAGTTTTATACTGTAAAAATAAAAATGCATAAGAATTTGAAATGTTTGCTTTGTGTGCATGCTTATCTTTGATTAAAAAACAATTTCTATTTAAGTCAATTAACATTTCGGCCTTACAAGGACAAAGACGTCTTAAACTAAGAATAATGGAACATATTTACTGTTGATACAAAATTTACGGTATATGGATGAGAAGTACGACTGTAATCAGATTCACACGTGTCAACGCATGTTTACTATTACAAACAATAGACCAGATACATGCTATAGTAAAACTCAATTACCAATTAACAGTGGCAGGAAAAGGACAGTTTCAAAATGTTGATTGTGCAGTATATAATTTAATTAATCTGGGATTATGATCTTTTTCCACTATATTTCTGTTGCATAATAAATGACCGTTGGAAGAAACATACAAAGAATATAAAATATGAAATGGCCGTTGAACAAAAAGAACATGACATCCACATTACTATTATATAAATTGCAGACTGAAAGGCTGATGGAACATGTAATCGGTCGAGAACGTATTGGGCCGAGTTCGTTATGTGGACCGAGTATGTTATGGACCGAGTTCGTTATGGGCCGATTTGGGTAGGTCGAGTTCGTTATGGTCCGAGTTCATTTATGGGCCGACTCTGCTACAGGCCGAGTAGTCCCGTAATCGTATTTTTCCATTGTCGTTAATCGCCAATAGAAAGAAATCTACCGATCTTAACACGGACAAGGCAAGAGTTGTGAGAAATTTAAGTAAAAAGAAATTTAAAAAAATAAAAGCACCTGTCCTTGGAAACAATCTCATAAAAATATAGCAAATAAACCCATTCTATTTAATATTGAGTAACGCATAAGATTATATGCTTGCTTTAATATAGTTACGAGGTCTCTCTCTCTCTCTCTCTCTCTCTCTCTCTCTCTCTCTCTCTCAACTAAGACCTATTCCACAATTCAACATGTTTATATTTCTTAATAATATTAAACTTTGCTACTTGCATATATATATATATATATATATATATATATATATATATATATATATATATATATATATATATATATATATATCAGCAGGGAGGGCGAATCCTACAAAATTTTCAATTAGAGATTACGCTGAAAAGTAAAGCTGCCTACGGAGATTTAAATACAAACGTCAATAACGTCAAAACCGAAATCTCTAACCGACCCGAAACTTTCTTAATTAGGTTAGCTTAGTTTTGTTACTTTATTATTTTTTTACGTTTATGTTTTTGTTTTTTATGGCGTGTTTGTTTATGTAACCGCTCACTCACTCTTTGTCGTCGCCCTCCCTGCTGCTGTGT
>JAECUM010020337.1:0-13207 GCA_016617855.1 Megalonaias nervosa | reverse complement strand
ATTTGAAATATTATTTGTTGATCTTTTTACTAATTCAGTTTTTGTTTACCTATACGGATGATCAATTCAGGCAAACATAGTGTATTTAATTTTCCATGTGTGAAAAATAGGAAAATAATTAAGCTTTTGCGCCATTTGTAAATGATATCGTGTGAGTAAAAGGCATACTCCACTTATTCATGTAGTGTTTACGATGTTAGTTCACGTCATTCCCTTACAACTAATATCTCACACATCGCACGGGTCACCTATGTGAACGATTGCTAGGTGGCCATAAACGTGATTAGTCGTAAATAATGGTTACTTGCAGCATCTGAAGAGAAAATAAATAGCTTACAAGCCTGTGATAGAAACAAGTATCTGCAATAATTCAGTGGGTTCAAAAAAATTATTGGTAGTTCAGCTTCCAAACCATATTTCGAAAAGCAGTTTAAATGTTACCCACCTTGTGCAAACCATTGTGGAATGTGTATATTTAATCAAGTTAGAGTCATAAAATCACCATTGATGGGTCAAAGTAATATAATTGCATCACATTATTTCCATGGGGACAATTGTCCTGACCTACAGACGAAAAGTAATATTTACGGGTGATAAAGATTAAACAGTTTCAAATTCAAGCGTAAGGACACAGTGGATGTTTGTCGGGGCAGCTGGGAAACGTATTAGCCAAAGTTTTATTTTCTCACAATATTTGAATGCATCTGACTTTTTGCTGTTGTCATTTATACAAGTGTTTTTTAAACACAAAATGTAAGAACAGTTCTTAGAAAAATTCCGTTTTAGTACCTTATATTAATTTGGTAACGTTAATTAAGTCACTCGTACAACATAATGAAAACCACGAGATTTGCAGAGTGTGAGTTTGTTTTCTAAATTATTACATGGAATTATCTGTTCCTTGCGTCACATGGACAAGAACATCTCCTTTTATCCTCATTGCAGGTGGTTGGCCATTCGGAAGTACTGCGTGCCAAGCAGTGGCCTGTTGTGGAACGGTGGCGTCCTCCATGACAGCTTGGATGATGGCACTAGCGGCTGTAGAAAGGTTTGTATTATTTTACTTCCATTATTTAACATTTGTTTTACAAACCAAACTAAGAACAATTTAATTCAAGGTCTGCCAGTGGTATGGTTTGATAACCAATGGAAATCCTAGATTTTGGAGCACGGGGAATTCGATTGTCTTGAATTGGCGACTACTAACTTTCGCACATGCGTCTATGCCTAGGCCACCCGTCCTAATTTGGATTTCATTGCTGTGCAATGGAAAGCCAAACCAGGATAGAGGCGAAAACCAAAGTGAGGAAGATGCAAACATTTTGTATTAGACGGAATGGTGAACGTTTACAAAGGTAAAATCAATTATTAATGAAAACAAAGAATGTTAATTCACAGTTTCAGAGTAAAGCAAAATAAAGATTTGTTCATTTATAGTGTGGTGAAAGTAGTTCATTCGGAGTTTTTTGGCGCCATGCACATTGTCTGCCAATACTCTTGGTTGATGAGATTAACAGAATCTATGGTGGAGTTTGTACCAAGTCAAGGAAATCATAGTCGCAGGGTTACATTATTTGTCTCCCTACGAGGCTCTGCACCAGCTACTGAGATTTCCTTGTCTTGGTATAAACACGGACATAAATTATTTTCTCACCCAATTCGTTTCCAATCAAATTTAGATAACCCTGTAATTTTGCAGTGTGGTTAGTCGATTCAATACATGTAGCATAATAAGGTACTATTATCTTCTCATGCTTGAGTTATATGATATGTTTAGAAGTCAACTTGGGCAAGTTTGTGTTCACGGCCTTTTTTCATTTATGAGTGAAGTTCTTGTTGTTATATATCTGTTGCTGTTATTGTTTGATTAATAACAACTTGGTCAGACACAGGAGAAACCAACAAAGTTTTCTTCTTTTTAAAAGTGGTTTTTAGAGCGAGGACACCGTCACTGAGACAACCGGACGGAGACAACTAGGCTGAGATAAGAAAAGTAAGGTTAGAAAATCGGCTAGATTTCTCTATCGCACGGGTGAAAATAAAACGTATAAGTAATGTAATCCAACTGTAAGGGAGGTTTAGCTTTTGCGTTTAAATTTGCCAAGACTGAAATATTTAATTTCTCTATACATACACAGACTGTGTTGTCGTGCCTGTGATTAGTGCATTCACATAAATTCGGCCTAGTTGTCATGAAGCAGATTTAGCTCAAAAATTGAAGAGGTTTGATGGTAGATAACCTTATGCTAAATAGAGGTAAAATTATTGTCAAAAATATTATAATCATTTTCATTTATTTTGCTACATAAATGGTAAATTTTACTATTTTGTTTGACACACTTTTAGTTTTAGACATTGTTTATAATTTTAGCGTCCAAGGTCTGAATTCAGTTTTAGTGTCCAGACTGTGTGTTGACCGCTGGGTCTGAGTTCACGTTTGTGCAACAAATGCATTAAGCTATCTTCTTAATCAAGAAATTTATTTTACAAAAACAACTTAATTTAAAATTGATTTAAATATCAACTACTTATTCTACAATTCCATAAAATTACAAAACTACACATTCAAAAATGCATTTATTAATAAGATAAGCAGCGGATGCAATTTTATTTCTACTCCATACAAGCAAATCAATATTATTTTCTTACAAAAAGTTTCCGCCCAAGTAAGTTGCTTGTTTAGCTTGTGACTGAGTGCAAACTTAACATGTTTTAATCTTACAACATCATAAGCATAATATGAGACCAGTCAAGTATGTCTTCAGCAAACATAACCTCCAAGATTTTGTACCGTTTTCAGATGTCCTCTTATACGTATCACCAAAGCAGAGTACAGTCTAAAATGTCATAGTCAGTCTAAAATAAAACTTACTGGTTTATCTAAATAGAAGATATGTCCTTGAACCCTTCATGTAACGATTCATACTCTTTCGCGCTTTGCAGATATATTATCTATTCTGTACCTTACATTAATATTCAGTACAGATTCGACATTTTGGCAAATATGGCATGTGAGGCTTCAGATCGTAATTATTTTTTTCCTACATAGTTCCTACATTTCTTTGTCATTGCTGACCTTTCCAGTGTGTCCAAATCCTAACAAGTCAAATATTAATATGAATAATCTTCAAAGATGAACTCATGATGAAGTTCTTGGCATATGTTAACCGGCATTTTTTCAGAGGCTGGACTGTAAACAAACCAACGTGCAATGGATCATTTATTTCATTTCCGGACCATCAACATTACATCTTTTCTTGCTATGCACTGTGGCCAAATACACACAAACAGCCACAATATAATGCTCATGTTCCAAAGAAGAACAATTTCCTTTAAATCAATCCCAATAACGTTTAAATCTAACTCTTGTATCACCACCAAACTGATAGAAGAAAAAAGGCTAGGACTACATTCGTGCGTACTGAACCGGAAGTAATAATTTGACCAAAAGATATTGTTAGGAAGTTCAGTAACCATAAGAGTCTGAATGCTGTTGGCTATGACTTTAGTGTATATATATATATATATATATATATATATATATATATATATATATATATATATATATATATACTATATATATATCTTTCATATATATACATATATATATATATATATATATATATATCACTTCAGGAGTCATTCTTGCAAGATAACTATGACGTAAGCTCTAGACGCCCATCTTTGACATTTTGATTTTTGGGCGTTAGATTTTAGTGCTAAGTTTTATAACGTTGGAAACTTCAATAGTTTCCGATACTTTATAATCGTTAACATAAATTATTTCCTTTAAATCAATACGAAGAATGCTTAAATCTAACTCTTGTTTCACCACCTAAACGTGAGAGGAAAAAAAAAATGCCATGAAAAGTTCACCATGTATTCTGCAAGAAAGAAAGATACATTAATCTGTATGCTGACTTTGAACATTGTTTCAAGCAATTATGCTTGCCATTTGTCTTTTAAAGAATAAATATCCTACTTTGTACTTGAATGAAGTCAGGGATTTACAAATTTTCTCAGGCAAGCTGAATAGAAAATTGAACTTGCCCTTGGCAAAATTGAGCTTGCCCCCAAAATGGTCAGGCAAAAAATCGTTTCGAAATAGATTTTTAAGAGAGAGAGAGAGAGAGAGAGAGAGAGAGAGAGAGAGAGAGAGAGAGAGAGAAAAAAATGTTAAACAACCAAAAACATAGCTGCATTAATTTAATTTTAATCATGTTTTCATCCATAACAATATTCTTTATCTTTCCAATTCAAGTTCAAATGAGCATGCTGATTTAATTATTTATCCATTAGGAAAATAAGGTAAAATTAAGTCCATCACTGAAATAGTCAAAAACTTTTCAATGATTTCACTCAGTCATGTTCGTCTGGGGGTGGTGGTGGGGGTGGTGTAATGTCTGCTCACATATCTACTTCCGCTTCCAATTAACATCTAATCCCTTTGAAATCACCGACAAGCATGAAAAAATTTGACAAGCCGATTTTTTAGATTGAGATCATTTATTTTGGCCATTTAATTATTTACCAAGCAGTATTTACTTATCGGTCTCTTACCACATAAACAACAGATAACAAACACTGCGTTTGAGTATAACGTTTTCGATTCATCGACCTTGCTTCCCCTCATTCGCCAAATTTAGCTCTATTAGGAGCTGCTCCAACGAACTTGGAAGGCTGATAACATGGCGGGAATATCACAATATGACATGGAGTTACTTGTCATGAAATATCCATCGATTTCTTTGAGTGCAGAGACAATTAGTAATCCGAAATAAATTAACAGTGCTGTCCTGACTTTCTTGGCGCTTTTGTTGGCAAAATTTGCATCAACTGACATCTTGTTTAAGTGTCATTATTCTCAGATTTATTGAGGGTTGACATTCACAGGTCAAATTGGAAATACTCAATACCAAGCCCTAACTTAACAGAACAATCAATTTCGCAAGAGTCAGTCGATGCAATTTTCAATCATTATCAATTATGTCGGTTATGTCGGTTTTTCATTTTTCATCATTTTACATCGTTATTAAAAGCAAACACAAATGTAACAGCATGAGTCATAATATCCGTAATTGACTTTCATAGAGAAAGTATAAATTTGGAAAATATCGTAATTAACATAGCGTATGTGTTATTTTAATTTACATCTCTTTATATAGGCTTGTTACATTTAGTAATTATTTGTTAATTATGAGGAATCGGTATAGGGAGAGATTTCTTGCCGGAGTAATTAGCCTATCTTCAGGAACAGACGTCATAATGTACATTATTCGCGAGACTTTATGACAGCATGTATTAGTTTCGCAAAATTGCCCCTCTCTAATTTCTCAGATAGGAAATTCTCTGGATATTTTAGGTATACGTATTTAGTAATGTGAGATAGTAATAATTCTTCTATTAGGTGTTTGGGTTCTGTTTTGTATTGCATGGAGTGAAGTACGAATATTCATCTTGACACGGCTTTACTAATAAGTCGTACAAAGGTGAAACAAGAGAAAACAATGCAAGTGTGAAATTGGTGTTTCGCTATATGTGGTCATTAGATGATTAGAGAAAGTATGTTGTAGTATTTGCGCATTTAATATCCTTTCAGTTGACAAAGACCGTTGTCGTGAGGTCCTTGGAAATAGTTGAAAATGTGATCTATCAAGCAACGCTTACGTAGTTTTTCGATTCGCTCAGGATGAGACTCCTTGCGTGTAACAATATAATATGCCTATATTCGTAGAACAAATTCAACTTGAACCTATTTTCAATGATGTCTAGGGCATGTTTGTTCCCTACTTGTTAGTTAAATACACGGTCGCAAAAAAGGAGTTTGAGCAGTCTGTATTATGTGGCTGTCTCCAAGGAAACCTATCTGAGGAGAAGCGTTATATGATGCATCTTTCACACGGACGACGGCCAGTTAATTAGGAAGAATGTATTTGAATTGATCGGTACAGTGGTAGAAAAATAAAATCAGGTCACCAAGGGAGAATCAGTGACTTGAATGATCTACTAGTTGAAAGGCTGCGAACAAGGCATAGGCGAGAGTGACACGAACTAGTCTTACTATCATCTGCATATTTATGAAGCTAGTAGGCAATGACTCACCTGTATTATGAGGGTAAAGTTAAACGAAAAATGTAGAATATCACTTAATAAAGTAAGAGTTTTTTTATTTCACAATTAAGCGAGCTTGCCAGCTATTTGTGAAGAAATACACATTTAAAGTCGAATAGTATAAAAAGCAAGCATAAAACGTGATCTTATCTTTGTGATGGAAAAATTGTCCGATACATCCATACTGAATTCAGAATGTTTCGATATTGATGGTTTCGGCTCATGTGATGCAAGAACGAGAAGACAACCCTTCCTCAGTATACGATGAGGGGATTAAACAGAGTCCCTTGATATTTTAATGTCGAACTCAAATGCCGATTGTAGAAGATCACAACCTGAGGGAGATACTGTAAAAAATTTGGAGTATGCGCATTTGGTTATAGCGCCCCGTTTAAGGAATTCTTAGATTTGTGTGATTAATTGTTTGATTATTGGAATTCGGTGCAATGGAAATATTCCTTAGCCCGAAATAATTAGCCAATTACTAGGAGCGAACGTCACGGAGTAAAATGTTAGTGAGTTTCCACGACGACATGGTTCACTTGTAGTGAATTCAGGTCAAAACCGGATGAAGTGTCCCTGTCGTACCATAGTCCCTATTAAAATCTAGTGGTGTACATTGGTGGTGTGGCTGCAGTGGTAGTATTTACGGTAGGAAACCGGTAAATTACACAAAGAAATAAACAAGAAGTGACTTGACAGATACAGTTTATGTCGCCATGGTGGCAAATGTGATGCAGTTGTACTGGCATAATGTGCCTTAAAACCATGCATTGACTGTCCTAAGGTGGCGTAGTTAAAATAGCTCCCTGTGTTAGGGAATAGTTGTAGAGTTTTTACGGCGTGAACTGCTGACGGTACGGAAAGTTGATGAAGAGAAACTATGCAGATGTGCGGTTGATAGGTATTTTGCAAGTTGGGAGATCTGTGGTCTTGCATTGATTAGAGTAAAATGTATGTATTGAATGGACACCTCGGGCTTTCTAATTTACAACTGAAGCTGTATAGAAGTCTTTGGAATTTGGGGGTAAACTTATGACTTCTAGCGGGAATCGCGCCAGGGTTTGACATCGCTCGGTCAAGCAAATACACCTGGCTTGCAACAATACATTCTTTGTACCTATTAGCTTTTAATCTTTTATAGTGAGTCCTGTTCTAAATCATACATGTTATACCATTCATTTTACATTACCAGCAACTTGTAGCATCCCAACATGCTTGACTATATACGGTAACCCTTATGAAATTGTCACACAAAAATTTACACCATCGATTCTTTCCAAATTTGTTTTGCGTAATAAGTATGCCTTTCATAGCAGGAGTCATAAAAGACTTTGTTCATTAAACAAAAATCATGGCGTCTGTTCTTATGTAAAATTTAGTTTATAGTCTGTTCAAGAAAATCATCAATCAATTAACTGCTTTATAGTAGGGAGTTATATTTTAGGATGATTCAGTTTTACTGATTACCCCTTACATTTTTAGGATCATAGTAAAAATAGGGAACCAAGTACGGGATATGTACCTCAGTATACTCATACCGTAATATGTTCAAATATCCCTCTGACATGAGACTGCACAGACCGAGTTCTGCCACCTCATAATGCACCGGCAGATATGGGTCTATGCAGTTTGTTAAGACTGATCAGTAAACAAACGTAGACCATATCCTGGTGTCGCATTATGTGAGGAGATATCAGGGTATATGCTGTTTGCAGACGGAACCAGATTACCATAGGACCGTGCTGGTGGCCTAAGTGGTTGGGGCGTCTGCCTCGGATACGGGAGATCGTGGTTTTGAACCCCGGCCCAGTCATACCAAAGACTTATAAAAATGGTCGAATCGAATAAGAATTATAGTCGCCTGTGAATGCAAGTTCTTTCGCGACTTGTTAATTCCCGAAGTCGGGATATTTATTTGGTCGGGGTTGTAGGAATGGTGTCATTACTTATAAAAATGGTACTAACAGCTGCCTCGCATGGCGCTCAGCATTAAGAAATTAGTGTTCGGACTGGTGTCAGGATAATTTGGCTGGGAGGGACATCATGCTACATGTCTGCTGCATGATGCCCCAGTGCTAGACATCACTATAAACTGTCACACTGCAGACATCGTAGCGCTATGACGGAAAATTTGTTAAAGCTACGTTAAAAATCTAAATCGCACACAGAGGTTACTATATACCGGCATTTATAAAATCATACTAAGCGAATACAGTCAAATGCATTTACTACAAGTACGAAATATTATTACTTGATAAGACAAGTTTAATCTGCTCTGAGCAGACAAATTTGTGACGTCAGTCGTATTGTAACATCAAAATTGCATTTCTGTGGAACATAAGTACTCTCGTGTTTAAGCTGTCATTTTGAAGATATTCGTCGTATCATTACGTAATAATAAATGTCATAGACGGCTTACATGTATACAGTCATTTGCAAGAGTACAAGAAAAATACAATGACGCAACTTTTTATGGGGTTCCGGCATAAGTTTGCACACAGTAGACAATGTATGATTCTGTATATTAGGATAAGAAACAAAACAAGAATATAACACAATAAAAAAGTTGTGAAGCAACAACCTCAAATTATTATGAAAGCAGACTTATTGGGTATAAGATTATTGTTATTTCTTTTACGATGGAAAGTTTACAATCATATATTAACATCTGAAACAAGTCGACCAAACTCATTAAGCAGGAAGTTGACTCTAATAAATAAATATAATGTAGTATGAGTGAAGCAAATGTGATGGGAATATCTGGTCTATTTTTAGAGATATTTTCTATTATTGGATTAAACTCCTTGATGATGTGACGTGAAAAGAATACATTAAAGCTGTATTTCCATCCTGAATAGATTCAAACGGATATCACGAACATTTTGTTTGGAGCTCTTTTCGATAAAATCAACAAATAATTTCGTGTGGTCTATTTATTTATCGGAACCCCGTTTGAACGACTAGATAAAAAGTGATAATGCTTTCCTGTGTTAATCGGAACGGGCTTCTAAAGTTAATCATTTTGAATACCGGAGATTAATTTCAAGTTTCAAGACTAAGCACAATGTCAGTTCTCAACTGTCGAGATTTAGAATTTTTAATTGAGCTTGCTTCGGCTTGTAATGAGAACTAAAACTTAACTTCGTGCAATGGCACTTAGAAGGTATGGCAACAACTGAACACGAGAATCACCGACAATAACATTCCAAAACTAAACTGTAAGAAAATGTCGGTATAAATTTGCCCAACGTTGCATGTATATCTGTCATGCTCAAATACGGTAGTAGACCTAATTAACAATAATAATAATAATAATAATAATACATTTTAATCAAACCTTCTGAAAACATAAGACTCTCAACCCGCTGTTGGAATTAAACAACCAAAAGGATTTGCATGAAAAGAGCCACTACACCCTTCAAATAAGGTGGCAGAAAATATTCAATCCTCCAAACAAGAATTAAACACATTGATGGTA
This sequence comes from Megalonaias nervosa, assembly GCA_016617855.1. Lineage (NCBI taxonomy): Eukaryota > Metazoa > Mollusca > Bivalvia > Unionida > Unionidae > Megalonaias > Megalonaias nervosa. The sequence goes on along the minus strand of JAECUM010020337.1, from coordinate 3,615 downwards.
TATTGCATACTGATTTATTAGTCAAGCTTGTAGAACTGAATCACCTTAGTGTAACTGTGGCGAGGAACCATATTCTGTAATATTTTATTTCATAGAGTTTAATTTGCATGCTGTCTGTCGAGAAAACTTATTTCAAACTATTAATCATTTATCATTTCCAGTCAACGATGGGATTATTTTTGGTTTTGTGTATTTATTCTGTATAGCTTTTGACTGATTTTGTAATACACAATAGGCAAGTTATTGTTAATGTAGCATTGAAAATGTTCCTTCTCTCTCTCTCTCTCTCTCTCTCTCTCTCTCTCTCTCTCTCTCTCTCTCTCTCTCTCTCTTATGCTTATATATTAATTTATATATTAATTTTGCTCCAGTCTTTGTCTCAGTAATGTACTTGATACAACTATATATCTGAAATTAGAAACTACTGTGTATTGGTTAATCACTGAGACCTATATTTTGCAAGAACTAAAATAGTTATTTTCAATATTTCTCTATAACTGAAACTTATAAATGGATATCATCCATTTTTTATACTTTTAATTTACAACTTTCTGTTCCACCAGTCTACAAAGCTTTTACCATATCAACCATTTATTGCTTTATAGTACGATTGTTTACGATGGAACGGTTTTCATATACACGCAGTCTTTTAATGCAGAACATTGTTTAGTTCCAACAAAGGAAGCGTGGGTTGTATGCAGTATCTTTTGGTCAGTGCAACATTAGGAGACCATCATAATTTCGTATATATCCTATATGCAAGATATTCACTAATTCTGTTTTCATGGCTTGTCTGTTAATGACTTTTATACCTGACCGCACAAAAGAATTCCAATAATTGGCAATAACTAGAAAGATGCATTGGATTCAATAGTATGGTCAATTGATCAACTATGCTAAGGGTCTGAAAATTCAGGTTCAGCAAATTCTGTCATCAATTATTGAATACAACCTACTTTGCATTTGTTTCTAAATTGATCTATTGTTTGTTGTTTTATCGACTGTAGAAGGCAGTAGGAAACTGAAGCAATGGGCGCTGTTGCAAATCAGTATAAATAACTGTTCCATCCAATAGCAACTGTATATAAAAAGGCAAGAATTTTGTCAGGCTGACTTTAGTGAATTGTTTTGTACACATTAAGTCTCGGCCATATATAAAACGTCTTTCAAAGTGACGAACGGAGAAATGAACTCTAAATACATACACGAAAATCCTATCATATGATAGAAGATGATTGAAATCGCCCAGATAAAATGGAGACTTACATCGTATGTAAAACGGCTACTTCTGTGATTGATATCTTTGCGTTTCCCTGGTTTTTGTTGGAATTCTTTTACCAAGAATTCCAATTTTACGAATGAAATACCATTTCCTTCATGTGAATGGCTTTAAAAGGTTAGGTAATATTCATCTTGATTTTTGTTAAAAACGTAAACATATTTGCTGGACTACTTTAATTCCCTAGTTCGGCTTTCAAAGAAATGTCAGTCAGGACTTGTCTGCATTAACTCCTTACAACCTAACACCATCCCACTGACTTCAGATCCAAATTTCCAATCACAGTTCAGATATATATGTTGTAATACATCTTCTCAGATAAACAATCTCACCAAGCTCCAAGACCGAGATAGCGCATGCACCAGTATTCCAACATTCAACAGTGTAACCAAGGAATACGTTTGGCAGGCTTTGCAAGCCATTCGACCTTCATAAATTACTGCGGTTTTACTTCGACACTGAGCCTGCGGATTCTGTCATTATGACCCTCGTCAATTCTTGTGCTGTGATTCCACTTCGTTCCACGTCTACGATGAACGAAGTGGATCCATGGCCATTGGTTATCAAAATATACAGCTAGGTATTCTAACGCCACAATAAGAAGGTCATGACCGAAAACTACATCCTACATAAAATCAAAGGTTTGCTTGATGGAATCAGCTGATTGGACTATAAAGAGGAGTCAAATTGGATCGCAAAGAGTAGATGACTTTTGCTGGGTATTTATAGAGGTGTCAATTTTAAATATCCAACCATGATCACTGACTTCTATACTATAAAAGTAAAGATCCTGTATAGTTCAAGTGAACATAAAAAGAGCCCCACGCAACCAAGAAATCTCTCGCCCAGCCAGTCATATATGCATATAACTTTCGTCGGATTTCAATAATTTCTTTTGCACACAACTTTCCAACGGACATCATTACAAGAAAATAATTTCACTCATTCGCAAAAGGTTTTATCTGTTAAGCATTACTTTGCTAGAGGAGGTCTGGAATCTGAAAAATAAAAGGCAAAAGATTCCTCAAATTTTCCGCTTTCTTAATTGATATAGCTTATGTAAACAAAAGCTGTTACGTATTGACTAGAAATTCAATGTTTTGGAAAAAGAGACTTGCTGATCCCAGCTTGAATAAATAAATGATAGGCCAGAAATAAATGATTAGGCCAGAAAAAAGTTAATGTGAAGAGAAGTTTTGTTCAGCTAAATTTAAATTTTTTCTCTATTTTTGATCCTCGAATTTTTTTTAAAAATTAATTTCTGAGCAGATATAACATTTTGAAAATTATTGAAAATATTTTCATGCAATAGATGTCTGTTGCAGATGAAATCTGTATGCATATTTGATTAACTAGTTAAAATGAGCAAAGTAAGAAATAGACAAAGAACAGAAGACGAACATTTTACTAGTTGGAAAATAGATGTCCACTAGTCGCAAAATCCTAACTTAAAGGACACTAAGCCAAATTCTATTTGAGACGGTCTGACGATGACAACATTAGTAGTAATACACACTCAAAAAAAAGTCTATATGAAAGTTCAAATAGAGGGTATTTGCTGAGGGTAGTCGATGTAGAAATTAAAATGATTTGAAAGACAAAAAGTAACTTGCATAAGTAAATCAGGATAGACTGATATGGAAGTGAACCGTGGAATCATTATGTAGAGCTAATTTCCAACAGGACTGAACAACAAATGAATGAATGAAGGAAGGAAGGAATGAATAGCTTTCTAATACAAAAAGAGGAACATGGAGACAATTAATATTAGATCAGTCTTTAAATTATTCAGAGGCAGGAATTTGAAATTTGGGTTGTTGCACATGTAATGGCAGAAACCAATCATTCACATAACAGATCAGTCAGTTATTATGCATTTTTTTTCTTCCACAACCTTAGAGAAAATAAACAGCTCATTTGTAAGTAGCCCCTGTAGGTACCATAAACTGTCAACGAAAGCAGATTTAAAGAAACGAAAATTGGTTACTCACGTGTCTGGACAATAACGATTCAGACAAGTCACAATGGACTCATAAGAGCATCAAATCTAAGAGTTATTCGTATGTCAAACAAAACAACACATCCTTTACTTTGAATATTGAACTTCTACTCAGATCACATATGCCAATTTAGATAAAAGATTAAGATCATGCTGTGGAAAGTTCAAAGCCTTAGATCGCCTACCATTGGTAGAATTATTTGTTTGATGTTGACGTAGCCATTACGTTGCAGATGGAGAATCTCCTGTTCAGTAAGTAGCTAAGTAACAGACACCCTCATCAAAAATTCATACACTTAAATAAGACTCTAAAACTAATATGAAATATCTTAAAAAA
>JAECUM010020336.1:0-49010 GCA_016617855.1 Megalonaias nervosa | reverse complement strand
ATATATATATATATATATATATATATGGAAAGGTGTTATATTGCACATGTTTCAGACAGTCTGTATGTCTGTCTGTCTGTCAAACTTGAATAAATTGTGTTCATCAAACGCTTAACAATGCCTATCATGACTCATCTAATTCCGCTGATGACGTTGCTAGTGACATTGCAAAGAATTTTTTCTATATTTCCATTCTTAAATCTCGCAGATTAGAACAGCGAGAGTGACTGGAATTAGATATATTTTCAATATTCACTGAGATACAACGCACAAATTACGAACACAGGAACTTAAATTTTCGACATTTTTGATATATATGTCCTAGTTTACTCCACTCCTAGACTATTTAGATGAAAGTTGAACAGTAAATTTTACAAAATCGTACTTACTGGAACAAAGTTAGAACATAGATATTCTATTTGACAAAATTTGCCATAGCTGATAAATTTGAACCTGAGAACATAGAAATAATTTTTGCAGCGTAGCTTTTATTAGCTGTAGTACTTATCAGATACATGATCTCGCTTTTAAAGCATTAATGCTAATAAAATTATACTGAAGCGGCCTAATGATTATACCACTTTAATTAATCGTGCAAGATCTCCATCCAATGTTTTGTGAATATTTAGCATTAACTGGTTTAGAAACTTTTTAATAACACTATAATTCGGTACTTTTCATCACTTTCGATAATCAGGATTAACTCCAGCAAGGATATTCCGAATGGATTTTCATGTAAAGCTGAAGCCTTGATATCAAGTAATTATAATTTGTAAGTAATCATTAATACTGTCTGGCTGAAGATGGTATATCAATCTTTATGCATGTCCGTTCTTATTTTTCTGTTTCTATTTTGTACTTGTTGTGATAGAGAAATTAAAGTAAAATTACATTACGAAATCTAAAAACAACAGTGTCCATTGTAAACAAGAGTTACTCGTTATCAGAGGAGGGCTGAATTAAAACATTTTTAAGAATCATGCTATTGTTCGCGAGAGTATCCTGGCATATTCCCGTAATGATATAAAAGGATCATTACGGCTCAAGGCGTAAAATATACTGCAACTAAACGTTAATAGGATATAAAATCTTCGTCTTTGTTAAACAGTTTCATTCGAACATGGCTTCAGACTTCAGCTTGTATTATTTCACATTTCACGCGAGACTAGTCACAAAATCCGAAAAACAAGATCATCCACATTCTACAAATACCGCGAGGTGTTGGCTCCATAGAATGTGAATGGTTAATACTGAGAGAAGATATCGGTAGTCTCCAAAGTGGTCAATACTGAGAGAAAATATTGATACTGACCAAGTTGGTCAATGCAGAGAGAAGATATTGGCACTGACCAAAGTGGTCAATACTAAGAGAACATATTGGCATTGATCAAAGTTGTTAACGAGTCAATTTTCTTTTAAACGAACGTGTTCCCATACAAAACTATGTACGGTATTAATTTGCAGTTTTGAGTTAAATACACAATTGATACTTAATTTAAATTTCATCATCTTATCTGTACTGACAGAGATAATTAAATTCAATTGAACACTGGTTTGCTGAATGAATTGTTAGAATAAAGCAAGCTTTTGTTACCTTTCTCGGCAACTGCACAAACAGCAGTGATTTTTAATTAGCAATTTCATGTGCTGAACATGAAACCCATTAAATACAGTTGGAATCTCGGGTTTTAAGTCGATATCTATACAGTTTAGTCATTTTCTCTGTGACTAATTAAGTTTAGGAAAGCGATGATCTGGTCAACAATGCCGTGAGAAATTAAATGATGTGCCGTACTGGATCGGACACAACCTCAATCAAAACGGATAGCTACTAAATGTACAAGTATATGCAAATAACATTTTACTACGCTAATTACGGGTTTGGAACTCATGGTCATATCGAAGTACATATGATAAATGTAGACTGACTATTTGAAGAGACCCATGTATGCATTGCCACTTTCAGGAGCGACTTACAGACCTCCATGAATGGCATATACATTGAAATTATCATTTGCTAACAAGTGGCATGCAACTACCATGGCAAATTCGTGTTCTAACTGTTCTTACAGTTATGTCATGTTTGTACGAGCAACTATTAATAAACTGAAATATCTTCTGTCAGGTAGAATTATTAACTACACTTTTGTGCATTCAAATAAGAAAACACACGAATATATACCAAATGGTAAGGCAAATATAACGAAATATGTACTAAGATTTACATTATTTTTTGTTTTCAAACATTCAGCATCTAAGTACATGTTGAGAAGAATTAAAAAAAAAAAAAAAACAACCAGCTTTTCATTTGATTCATTTGTCAACACATTTTTCCAATAAGAATCAATAAAGGCAAAATCGGGGCTAAAATGTTTAACAATAGTGACATTACAAATTACAAATGTTCTAGGATATTAAATCACATCGCGGATTGAGTGACAGAACATTCGGCATGGCACAACAAAACTGCCAGATGCAAGCAACTAATTGGCAGCACTATTATTAATGACCGTGTATAAAACAAGGGTCTCCAAATTTGAAGTGAAATTGCAGGAATAATAGATGCAAACGAGACTATGGATAACTGCATTTATCTTTATCTCTTACCTTTTGCAGGACTTGCTGTGGTTAGGTAGTTAGCATTCTGGATTTGAAATCAAACGGTTGCGGGTTCGAATCCCACCATAGGTCAACCTGGGGTGGCTACTGTGGTGTGTCCATGGACACTATTGTCCATTTGTCTCTGAACTAGATAGCATACTAGTATTGTTGTGTTGCAATAATTCTTGTCCCCGCAAAACAAGCCTCAAAATGATTTTGTCTCGAGCATTGGTGTGTTTTTAGCAGAGGTTTAAAAATAATCCATATCAAAGCCATCAACAGAAACACTGGCTAAATTTTGAAATTTTGATGATAGTATTAATAGTGTAAGTAGCAAGAGAAAATGAAACCATACATCTGTATTCTCTCTCTCTCTCTCTCTCTCTCTCTCTCTCTCTCTCTCTCTCTCTCTCTCTCTGTGACATTCAAAGTCAGACACAAATAAAAATATACAAGTGAAGATAAATAGAGTGTTTACTAGGACTTAAAATTATAAGAAAACTTATAAGAAAACTCAACAGCAGCTACAATAATCGGTTATAGTATTCTACCAGCTGTTGAAGTTCCAAAAAGGAGCACTTTCCTCAAACTATGCGTTTATTAAACAGCTTTGCTAAATATTTTTTTTCAGTTTTTTGTAACATAAAATTATACTTTTTTAACTTGTGAAAATTGCATTGCAAGCACAGAGAGGCTGACAAATTAGATATTTTGTGATCAAAATTTAGAAAATAAATTGTATTGCCAAACTTGTAAGTTCCAAAGAAAATATCTCTTGCTGAAATGACACTATTTGATAGATCTTGTCATTCTTAGTCCATGCAGAAAAGGAATTTCAAAACTCCTCAGTCTCTGGACAATCACAAAATAGGTGTTCGATATTTTCAGTTTCTTGTTTACAGAAGTACATGTATAATCATCAATGACATTTATTTTTTCAGAAATTGATATGCCACAATAATTCTGTGCATGAATTAAAACTGAAAGGTAATTAAATTTGTATCTTGGTGAATTCCTTGCTAAAATTAGATATTTTTTAACACCATTATTGTCTTGACCATGCTTCGCGCTTTCAATAAGGAACATTGGTTCTACTCTTTACCGAATTTTTATATACAGATTTGAAATTCTTTTTTGTTAAGAGTAAACTTTTTTTTTGAATGCACCTTTGTTGGAGTATTTCCCGTGTTAATATAATTATTTATTTGTCCCTTTCAGTTACAGTTGTTGATGACATAATTAAGAATTCGTCAATGAAAATATTTGTGCGAGCCTTTGGAGATAAGGTTTCAAAATTTAATAATAATCCTTGATTATGAAAAAGATTTTTGACACATGTTACTGCATTTGATTGTTATTTTGTATAGGAATAAAAGTTTTTAGAAAATCCTGAGACGAATATTCTTCCACTGACTAAGGCCATGACAACATCTTGCCAAAATTTATTACTAGAAACATTTGCTAAACTTTGCTATTGTTGTCTCCACTAATTTTAATATCTGGATGCCTCGAACTTTTCCAAGAACTAATTTTGTAACCATGTTCTCCCAAAGTTCGTTTCAACTGGCAATCTGCGTTCAATTCTAGTGATCTTCATTTATTGAACAACAGATTGGACGAGAACTATGACTGAACCACCATTTGTAAGTGGCGTTAGAAGTGTTTCTCTCTTAACCGTTTCGGTTTTAAATTGGAATATTACTCCACTGTAGCTGAGTAAGATATATACTCTACGGAGATTCGAACCCAGTTCCGCGGGTAAACGGCACCCATCGCCTTGCCTGCACGCACCAGCTCATATTCCTTCACGACTAAGCACGCATCACCAAAAAACGATGCGACTGAATCGGTGTTATATGCACTCGTGCGCAGCAGACATACTCGCATGACGACCTAGTAATTAAGTCTCATCATGCAGGCAAGGCGATGGGTGCCGTTTACCCGCGGAACTGGATTCGAATCTCCGTAGAGTACGAATTAAAAATTCTCTCACCTGTATGATAGTATTATTTGTATTAAATATTACTTCTGCCTACTATTATCAAGAATTCTTCCATAGGATCCAGGGATATCACTTTCCGTTCTGTCTGGTGTATATTTATAATTTTTATAATTCTCTCTCTCTCTCTCTCTCTCTCTCTCTTATAATTCTCTCTCTCTCTCTCTCTCTCTCTCTCTCTCTCTCTCTCTCTCTCTCTCCTCTATATATATATATATATATATATATATATATATATATATATATATATATAAGTATATATATATAAGTATATATATATATATATAAGTATATATATATATATATATATATATATATATACGCCTTAATGCCACTCAACCTACTCATCAGTGATATGTCATATCGATGAGGCAGCTTGGGTACCAGGAGCACCTTACTGCTGTTGGGATTAGCTAATAATAACAGCTAATTATTACGGCTAATTAGTTAATTACTAATTGATTGGAGAGGAGAAATGTTTAACATATGTAACAATAGTTAACATTAATGATTGTATATTGTCTCCAGGAGACAGTGATGGCAGTGTTAGTGATAATGATGATGATGGAGACGATAACAATATATACTGTTATAATTGTTATGAAGGTGAAAGAATAATTAATACAGACATTGACAAGACCTGCTTTAAAATGGTCAACAGAATATTTAAAGGTTTTTTTCATTCTTCTCTTCTGTTACTCACTAACAAAACAATCTGCCCAGCATTACAGGCTAGTTATGCATAGAAAAATATCCATAAATAATCTCACATGCTTTAATATTCGAATGTGTACATGTATACATTAGCAAGAATAATCTTCCAGACATTAATATATTTATTTGTAAATGTATGCGTTAGCTTATCACAGAATTAGGTTTTTCACAACTCATACTCACATTACTTTGAAGTAGTCCGTAATGTTGTATGTCCAATACTTTAGTGTATGGTATGCTAATAATACTGGGCTTCTCACCTCCCACACAATAAAGGCAAATCATAATATTGCTAGAGTTTTATATTTTTGAAGGTGTATTTGTGTCTGTGTTTTAGTATGCACTTAGAACCATACTGAATACGCCACCGGTCGGTGTCTGAAGCGATCATTCTCCTTTTCACCCAAGAAATGTTGACAAATGCGTCGTTGGAGAATAAAAGTAGAGATTTTTCTCTTTTAGTTGGGTCAATGTTGGTTCAACATAATTGACGCGGAATGCAACCGGAGTGGATTTGTCGGTAAATTCCACTTCATCGTTGCATAAACAATCCCCGATTTCTTTTACGCCAGACGTGGTCAAGCCACAGGGCATTTTCATGCAGTAATGCTATAGCTCCAAGCAGACCTCGAGTTGGTATTGGTACATCAGGGTGGTCATACTGCTGACTTCTATTTGTCCCTTTAAAAGATTATATTTCGACAATTGTTAACACCACTCTGCATAGATATTCGTCGACAAAAGGCACGAAATGGATATATCTGTTAGCAATCTATCTCAGCCAAAGCATTACTACATATGAAAATTCCGAAGCAGCAACATCGCACGGCCGTTCAGAATCCATCATGTTCATGTAATGATAAATCTAATCTTAAACACAAACATAAAAGACTATTTAGTGCCCGCTTTAGATAGATGTTGAATTTTCGAACTGAATTTCATCTCCGGCAACCGACAACACTGCTATCGTATATATGAAAGATTTTTGAATATTATTGTCTTTGACGGTACGTGTTATTTATTGTTGGTCTACTAAGTGGCAATCATTTATTGCTATTGCCACTGCACTCCACCTGCCATTGATCAAAGTCATCCCGACACCATTGAAAACAAGTCGTCCATTTACCATATCGTCATTGTTTCCCTTTCTTTCACAGGTTAATATTCCCCCCAAAACACGCCCCATGAAATTACCACAGGTATTGGTGAGGGTATGGCTGATAGGACCTGGGTGGTTTTTACATCCACATATTGTTTTATTGCATCATCATCATCATCATCATCCACATAATCGTTGGTAAATGCAATAAACACGCAAGAGTCTCTGATTCCGTGATTCTCGGTGATTTCTGCCAGTTTTTCTCGACGGCACCTCGTGGCTTCAAAAACTTTCTTGAGTCTCTACGTTGGACTTATTTTATATATCCTTAAGTGTAGTTTTTAGGTGAGAAAAAATACCAACAGGTGCTTGAACGGTCGTAAGTGCATGCAACAACAAGGTGTCCACATATCCATCGGAGTTTGTAACGGCAGAGTTGAATAATCAACAACTTCAGGTGGTGGTGCAAACCCATAGAAGTAAAAATACAGATGTTTATGCGTACCGCCTATGCAACCCAATGAGTCCCAAGTCATGTTATCAAAACCAGGTTGATGATGTAAGTTTCCCATTTAAGATGTGTCATGCACTTGTAATTTTATTCGGCCTTTTAATTTAGCATTCTTAGCCGGATAGGAATAATATTGAAAATCATTTTTTTTTTCAACAGTCTTTGGTCTAATACCGATGTAGTGAGTTCACCATTCGCGTCCATGCTCAGTCAACAAACGTAATCTATTACTATATTTCCAATCATTGAATCAGCCAGACCTTGTTGAGCAGCTTCATTAATGATTTTAGTAATGGGGCTGGCATTGTTGCCGTGGATCGGAGTGGAAGCGCAACTGCTTTTGTTCAACCGCCTTTGATGTTGCTCGAGTTACTAATCGGAGTTGATCTCGAATTGATTGAAACGCCCGAGACCCCAGAATGTTTAACCGATCCACATCAACGATTTTGATGCTATCAACGACTCCCGTTGCAACTTGTTTAGAGACTGGTACAGCAAGCGAAGACAAGGTCGCGTGCAAATGATTACTCGAAACCGCTGTGAGGTCGTGCAACATATATTTAATGTCTTTGCAGGCACCTATGTACCCGCGTCAGCCAACAGCTTTTAGTGTGGCATTGTTTAATTACTTTAGATGTTTGCATGAAACACGTCGGAGTTGAAACTTACACAATATGTTTCCCCGGTGCAGCTTGGTGCTCAAGTCAAGTCGATCGTGAGGTAACTATATGGCTCCTGGATGACCCCGCAAATACATTTATAAAACCATCCCACGAGTGGTCGGCAGCATACCAAGTCTAATGAATGTTTGGAAGACATATGCGTTAACGCTACGAAATATTATGAACATATTGTAGTTGTCGCAAATCACATTAGGCAAGTGTGCGTTCAGTTGGATCATATAGATCACGTCTGTGTTTTTTGTGTCACTCACTGGACAATATGCTTGCGGGGTTGTCTTGGTGTTCAAGCATCACATTGTCTTGCACGACAAGATTATTCGCGCCTAGGTCAAAGCCGTCATTCGCTGGAGCTCCATCGATCGAGCACAAGAATTCAGTGGTGGACGAAGAAGACGCGGATGGTTCAGTCACGTATAGGTGATCCTACATTAACCATCTCATTATCAGATTCAACAGCAGTTTGGTTTTCCAAACACGCAAAACGAGTTGGAAATATGTCACGGGACAGTAGAGGTTTTGCCTGCTTACAGAAGTCAATGCCGCTGAATCGGGTTTTCTCTTAAACTCAGTCATGTCTTAATATTGTTTGCGATATCGCATGAAATCATTGGCTCTAAACCTCGTGTTCAAACACGTAACATCAGTGCTGCGATCGCCAGAACTTGTATCTGATTTGGAGCAAAAGAGGTTCATATTCGTGAGTATCACACTTCTAGGTCCAAAAAATATCCCGTGGATGGTTTGATGTGAGGATCCCAACGAACATCAAATGGCGGACATTTGTTTCTTCCGCATGATTGGGTACGCAAACGTACATACAAGTACGCATTAACCATTGCAGATTTTGTCAGCAGCTACAAGGAAGGCGACACGCTGACGTCTAAGGACTCAGCTAGTTTCACAGACTCACTTAAAATTATCTAACATGTTCGCTGCTACCATGGCCACGACTCCTACATGTGGACTCAGAAAAATAATTTCATGGAGCCGTTGCTGTATTGTTGGCGAAACATAAGGTGCTGTGTCGTTTTGGACATGTTAATATAATATCAGGACAAGGTTACCGTGGAACGATTCAAACGCAGACTTATTCGGTCACCAATAAGTGCCAGAATTGTTGATGAACTGTAGAGTAATCTCGTGAATGGGTGTAATGTCTTCAGTCAGTCATTGCAGCTCTGAAGAATGAAACTACACGCGCAATAGAACTAAAACCTGTTGACGCGATTCGGCAGAAAACTGTCACCGTTGCCCGTAAAATGATTTCAGAGCCATTCGCGTTAGACCCACTCTAAAATAATTTGCTTCCGTGCTTGTACGCTATGGGAGAGCTTTGAAGGCGAAAAAGTCATGCTACCGACTAGGTATGGTTCATGCATTTACGATTTAGAACCAGACTGACTTTGGGTGCAACAAACACGCAACAGACCGCGTGGTGCCCGTATCCACCACTTGGTATCCAGCGGGGACAAAGTAACCTTGGTGCAGCGATACACACCCATCTGATATTTCTTTGTGCTGATGAGATTGGCTACGTACGTGAATTCGCCCCGTAGACATTCTACACACGTTATGCTTGAGAACTCCAGAGACTACGATCCAAGAAATTCATTTTGCCGTCTTGATGCTTTGTTTTATGCTACCACGATCGAGTACATTTTGGGGCTCATTCCCACGTATTCCTCTATGGGCTTCATCTTTGATTTTTTCTACGACTTGTTAACATTACTTAACATGGAATGATCTTCCGAGCACTAGTTCTAGTCACATTAGTTTACGAGCCACTTCTTGCGCATAACGACGTATTCGCCATCGGTTGTAATATGCATCAGCAACTAGTCTGTATTTGGGTATGGCATATTGATGTTGTCGCCGTAATGCGGTTTTATCTTGTCGTAGTAAAACTCATTCATGAGCAGCTTTGACGCCCCAACGTATATGGGTATTGCCATCTTCAATAGGACGTTGAGATTTTGCGTGACTCAAACACCTGGTTCACAACCACATCTTGCTCACTGTCTCGAACAATATCAGCGTAGAGAACCTTCCGCCGATTTCCAAGCACATCATTATTCATAAGTTTGGTAACGTATCAAGCAAGGATATTCATAAAAGGAGTCCGAGTTTTCCGACAATGACGCATCATTGCAGCGGGAGAAGTCTGGAAACACGAAGCCCTAATCAGAGGAATATAACAAGCGCAACCCTCTCAAGTTGAAGATGATACTCCTACAATATACAATACAGAAGGAACCTACTCGGTGAGCGATTTGCCCATCAGGAAGGAAATTTGAGAAATATAGAGAAAATCAGCAGAGTTACATTCAATATGCTAATCAGCAAAACAACAATAACAAGAACAAAAACAACAACAAATTAATTTGGTCCCACTTAGTTCTTCCAAAAACTAAAAGATTTATAAACAGAAAGTATAAATATATATCCATCTATTTCTATTTGGAATAGGCATGGAAGGTGTAACTTGGGTGGAGTATTTTAACATAATTAGAGTTCTTGGTACATAATAGGATACCTATCAAAAATAGTCTTACAGGAACCGCAGTTTTGCCATATGAAAATAAAGGCAAAAGGAAGTAGCTTTATAAAATATTATATGAGCGACCGATTTAGGGAATTAGAAAGACACTTATTTAGCAATTATATATGTACAAACAAGAGGATGTATAATAGATAAATTTTATGTTCCGACAGAGGGTGAAAAATGTATATAAAGAAAAAAAAACACTTGAGACAAGCAAGAAAAATAAATAAATATGTATAACCATTATCCAATTATTGCGTAGATTATAAATATGAACAGTGAATGTGGTCGCTGAATAAGAATTTTTTTTAGAAAATTAGTGAATTATATTTTTTACATTTTGAAATAACATTTTAGAAGACAGGAAAACATTAAGAGAAAAGATTCAAAATATAGCTCAAGGGAATTTTATAATAAAAGGAAGCAATAGAAATATATTGAAGCAGAATGTACTTTATTGACGAATAATGACAATAAAAATAGTCAAACCAAAGAGAAAGTGAAAGAAGTATATGATTATGAAAAAATATTATAAAACAGTTGTGATTAATGCAAGATCCTGTAAATCTGGTTCCCATCGTTTCCCATCCCACATCGCTAGGCGTAATTTATTGAATCTTTGTAGGCTACATTTGTCGTTGTGGTGGATGCGTAAGAGGTTTTACTGTTTTCTCTTGGCAATTCACGGTGTAAATTTTTAAAGGCTGTAAAATGCCGAGCAAACGTGGAACCGAGTCTGCCATCGCTTCTTTTCCACACCATTTGTTGGAATTTTTGAAAACAATGTAAGCTTGAGTGTCATGTTTGCTAAGCCCCAGCTATAAAGTCATATATAAGCTATAATCTACCTGTCTTGGGAATATTACCGCGGCCATGTGCTTGATGTCTAAAGATTGTCACGGGCTAGTGTTAAACTCTTATGCAAGGATACATGACCCGCCGTAGACCGTAATCTTCAATCGGCAAAGGCGATAGATCGCACCATCTAAACAAACGCTTGTAGTTATCACCCCTATGTGTTAAAGCTTAGTCCAAAGATCAAAGGGAAGCCCGCGGGGTAAGCGGGGTGCGTTCTCCCCACGTTGACAGACAGCGAGAGGGACATCGGTTCACAACGATATTTAATCGGAATTGAGATAGAGTGTATGATTACAATTCCGATCCGAATGATAACTTTCAGAACTCGTAAGAGAAAATTAGTATTCGCCTGAAAGGATTGCGGATCAACAGGGTTTACTCCGAGAAGAAGCCACCCGTAATTTGGCGGCAAAACTTAGAGGTAGATTCTAAGGAAAGACAAAGCTTCGAAAGGTCAGTAAGTTATTTGCTTGATTTTTGCAGAATATTACGGCATCATAATTGTCATTATTTGTAGTATGTATACTTAATTACTAGGACCGTTTAGTATGCAGAGTTACCTTTGTAGTGTTTCATTTACATGCGCATTTGAGAAATGGGCTTGAGCTTACGTAGAGAATTATTAGATGCGAGGCGGAATTATGTAGATTGTTTGCTTGTGGTCAGAATTAATTTTGTAATTCACTATAAGGTTACTGCTTAGTAAGCCAGTGCGTTTATTAATGCGTTATGTTATAATTTACACATGCTTGAATTGTGAATTTGGAATGGTTGAAGTATGTAAGATTAGTACTATGGACGTATGAATATATCAGAGCATGGATATTTGAATATTTGCGTCCTTTGTATGAGTTGTAAGGTAAAGGAATGCGTCTGATTATTATGATATTGTTTAGTATAACGGGATTAGGACCATGTACTGGTGTGACGGAATTTATTGATGTATTTATAAGAAGTAATTGATAACGTGCTGTATTATGACTTTTGTTTTACCTTACAAGAATGTATATCTCGATGTGAACGAATGCGTGACCGAAGAAATTTAATAGCTGTTATCTGATGACAGGCTGTGTGTAGTGCGAGATGAGAGGGCTCAGGTAAAGATTGTACCGTCTTTGTGTTTTCACAGGAAGCTTTTCAGGGGACACAGAACTTCGGGTTCCATTGGGTCGCAAGTCTCAAGAGTTGGAGACGGAACTGAGACTGTAGTCGAGACAGTCGAAGTCGACAGAAGGGTAGTTGTGGGAGAGAAATGGAGGAGGAGTCTAGCGAAAGTCGAAGTGGAGGAGAAGGAGGAGAAGGAGTTTAGAGAAATTTCCAAGAGGAAGGGGAGAAGGAAGTGGGAGAAATAAGAGAGAAAGAAGGATACACCAGATGACACTAGAAATACAAGGACAGGTGGAACTCGATCTCACACTGCTAATCAAGTGATGCAATAGGCTTATTAAAGGGTCGAGCGGAAGGAGTGCAATTGGAAATTTGAGACGTTTGATTATTGAATTGTTATTATATTATTATTCATTGAATTTCAACCTTTTTTGTATATTTAACCATTTAACTGTCGGCATTGCTGACTGGGGGCTCGGAGCTTTACATCTATCTTCCACTAAATTTAACAACAAGCAAAATAATATTTTTACTGCAGACTAAATTTTAGGGAAATATCTTGAAACAAAATGTTTTTAAAAGGAGATATTTTGAGAATTCAACCTTTCATTATTTCTCTATCCACATCTAAAGGTCGTTTAGGTGGTCAGCAGGCCAATGTGCGGGGGAAATCTCTGAAAATAAATTTCCCAAAAGATGTATTTTAAAAATTCAGTTTGTCATGGTTTCTCATAAATTGCTAGAAAGATTCTTGGCATAGCATCCTGACTATGGATAATTGAACTAATTTACATATTTTTGGCTTGGTATCCTGACTACGGATAGTTGAACTAACATACATATTTTTGGCATGACATCCTGACTATGGATAGTTGAACTAATTTACATATTTTTGGCATGACATCCTGACTATGGATAGTTGAACTAATTTACATATTTTTGGCATGACATCCTGACTATGGATAGTTGAACTGATTTACATATTTTTGGCATGACATCCTGATTATGGATAGTTGAACCAATGTACATATTTTAGGCATGGCATCTTGACTATGGATAGTTGAACTAATTTACATATTTTTCGCACGCATCCTGACTATGGATAATTGAACTAATCTGTATATTTTTTCAGTTCATTTATCCTTTAGATTAAAATAAATGTCGATATTAATGTTCAAACCGAGGCACGGGCAGATCGTTTTCAAAACCTAATTTTTCAGCTAATGCTTAGGTTACAACATCATTTTTATTACATACTGAAGATATGGAAATCTTTACTTGGATTACATAATGAAGGCATGGAAATCTTGATTTGGATTACATAATGAAGGCATAGGAATCATGACTTGGATTACATAATGAAGGCATGGGAATCTTGACTTGGATTACATAGTGAAGGCATGGGAATCGTGACTTGGATTACATAATGAAGACATGGGAATCATGACTTGGATTGCATATCGAAGACATGGGAATCTTTACTAGGATTGCATAATGAAGACATGGGAATCGTGACTTGGATTGTATAATGAAGGCATGGGAATCGTGACATGGATTACATAATGAAGGCATGGGAATCTTGACTTGGATTACATAATGAATGCATGGGAATCATGACTTGGATTGCATAATGAAGGCATGGGAATCTTGACTTGAAAACATGGGAGTCATGACTTGAATTACACAATGAAGGCATGGTAATCTTTACTTGAAGACAAGGGAATAGGGACTTGGATTACATAATGAAGGCATGGAAATCTTTATTTGGATTACATAGCGTAGGCATGGGAATCATGACTTGGATTACATAATGAAGGCATGGGAATCATGACTTGGATTATATAATGAAGGTATGGAAATCTTTACGCTGATTACATAATGGAGGCATGGAAATCTTTACTTGGATTACATAATGAAGGCATGGAAATCTATACTTGAAGGCATGGGAATCATGACTTGGATTACATAATGAAGGCATGGAAATCTTAACTTGGATTGCATAATAAAGGCCCGGAAATCTTTATTTGGAGGCATGGAAGTCTTAACTTGAATTACATAATGAAGGCATGGGAATCATTACTTGGATCACGTAATGAAGGCATGGAACTCTTGACTTGGATTACGTGTAATTAAATATTTCTTTTCAATTAGAATGTAAATTAACACGTCATTACAGATCTTTCTCACACGACTTAAAACTAATAAAAACAATCTTTTTTGAAGTGCTTGTTCAACGTTGGATCGTATTTGGCATTTAAACCAACCCTGGACAAAAAGAGAAAATAGCAGAAATAGGATGTATCACTTCTCATCTTGAAGATACTTTATAAGTATGTAAAAAGTTAAATAGTGGCAACAGAATGAGAGATTCATATACTGAAGAATGACGTGTAGTTCCTGAAAGGCTCTGCAAATGCTATATGAGGACTACGACGATTATACAAATGCTGTATACAAAGACTATACAAAGATTACATAAATGCTATACAAAGACTATGCAAATGATATACAAAGACTATGCAAATGTTATACGAAGACTATAAAAAGACTGCAAATGCTATAAAAGACTATGCAAATGTTACACGAAGACTATACAACGACTATGTAAATGCTATACAAAAACTATACAAATGATATATAAAGACTATGCAAAGGCTATACGAAGACTATGCAAAGACTATGCAAATGCTATTAAAAGACTACGCAAATGCTATACAAAGACTATGCAAATGTTATACGAAGGCTATACAAAGACTGCAAATGCTATAAAAGACTATGCAAATGTTATACGAAGACTATACAAAGTCTATGTAAATGCTATACAAAGTCTATGCAAATGTTATACGAAGACTATACAAAGACTATGCAAATGCTATACAAAGACTATACAAATGCTATACAAAGACTATACAATGACTATGCAAATGTTATACAAAGACTATGCAAATGTTATATGAAGACTATGCAAAGACGATGCAAATGCTATACAAAGACTATGGAAATGTTATACGAAGACTATACAAAGACTATGCAAATGCTATGCAAAGACTATGCAAATGCTATACGAAGACTATGCAAAAAGGCTATGCAATTGCTATACAAAAACTATGCAAATATTATACGAAGGCTATACAAAGACTATGCAAATATTATACGAAGGCTATACAAAGACTATGCAAATGCTATACAAAGACCATACAAATGCTATACAAAGATTATACAAATGTTATACAAAGATTATACAAATGCTATACAAAGACGATATAAAGACTATACATGACTTCAGGACCTAATTATAACCATCTAACTGTAATAATAAACTTGCTCTGGGTATTCTAGGAAACGTTAAGGTTGTTTCGCGTTCATTGCTTTCTCATTCCCTCTCCCCACCAAAAAAGATCTGCTCCGATTTTTAAAAAAAAAAATACTTTCTTGGGTGGACCAATTATAGCTTTGTATTTATACCCTCGTTACAATAGATTCGTATGTGTGTTACATGACTAAGTTTAAAAAGAATGTTTGAAAAGTGGTTAATGCCACATACTGTATTACACAACCGACCATGTAGGCAGTAATATGTTAAAAAAAACATTGAGATCTCATCTGAGGTAGAGAGAGAAAGCAATTCAATTTTTTCAGCCCACACGGATAGGGAAAACAACGTGGCTATATTGTGTGATACTCTATGTATATCTGACTAATTTTCACTGTCCTACGTGAAGATCTGACAGCGACTGCTTAGGGGTCATGTTCTGGTGACTTGTGCTATTGCCATAATCGCTATTTTTAGTAGCCAGTCTGAATCAGATACCTTCGCTTTTGGAGACAGAGCAGCATGGCTGAAGACGATCAATTTGATGCACTTTCAAATTTCTGAAAGCTGTATATCCATTGGCTAATTCAAAGGTCACCAGAACTTGACTTCATAAGCGGCCGCTGTCAGATCTTCACGTAAGCTTTGTGTTAGATCTGATTTTAATCAGATTGTACTCTGTGTGTGATTATGTTTCTAAAACAATATTGTACACAATGCTATTTTCAAAACGTATGCTTCTGTTTCTATTTGCCACCATTGCCGGGTGAGACCTAACACGAGGTCGAAATAGCGGATTATTTATTGTGCGCCAGGGAAATCCTATTCAGCCATTATTAAAAGGAATTGACCATACCAAACGAAATTTGACGAGGACAGACCTGAACTTGCGAATTTAATTCCTATATCTCTGTGTTGCGTATTAAAAATCATCAAAGAGAAGCTCCTCGAAGTTAGTTCAGGCAAATTAAATATACAAAGTAAAGATACATACAAGGCATTTAAAATTAGAAAATCTTCGATTTCAATTTTTTTTAGAAAATGTTATGCAATCTAGTAGGCACGGCCATCTCCTGTTTGAGGATTCGCCAATTAGACCATGGATCAACCTAACCCAAGTGCGTGACATTCATACACTAAGCTTTGAAAACGTCCACCACATTTTGAATAACTATCTTCAACGTGAGTAGATTCGGTCCAGCTGTAGTTTAGTGTAATGGCTGCAATCTGAATCATTCCGAAATCTTTAATTAGATAACGCTGGTATAGTTCAGTCATTTCATTTTATCCCTGGGTCATTAAATAATATAGGGAATTCTCAAAAACAGATCGTTAAGAACTATTTTGTTGTTCGGATTCTTTTGAAGAAATCTCTAAATTAATTCCATAATTTTACCATCGAAAACATCCCAAGTATTAACCAATCAAAAGTCGTTATTCGTTCATTAAGTAATTGTATGACTCAGAACCTGTTCTTACAACTCTGTTAATTTTGACAACATATACATTTATTAAACTGTTCTGTTTTTGTTTTGCACGAGTTACAATATAGCATAACATCCTTCTAATTACCTTACCTTTGAGATGAGACTGTGGATAAGGTCCGAGTAAATCGAATGTTGTTTTTTATGGGATTTTTTTTTAACCTAGAGTAAGCAGAATTACGCTAAAGTTAAGAATGATATCATAGGCTGTCGTTCGTCACAATTTCCGAATTAACAACTTTAAAACTCTGGATAATGATCCTCCACCGTGCTCGAAATAATATCAAAATTAATTGCATGCCAGGTCTTCGTATCGAATTTTAAGAGTATTAATTAACAAAGTGAAAAACTGATATTAATCACGAAGACCTGTAAAATCAGCTCATTGTCTGATTAGAGCAGTTATTAAATCTTCTCCAATAACTTATTACTGCGTGACAAACTAGACATAGGTCTCTTTATTTGAAATGCGAGTCTCGTGGCGGATGGTAGCTTGCGAAGAAAGGGCACATTATATCTGTATGCCAGTTGCAATTACCTTTGGATATTTTTGGTGCTGAAATCGTCGCTAAGAATAGCATATCAAACTTGTCTTTGTGAGCTCATGTGTTGATGTATATGTTTGTGCGAATCTGAGCAAACGGTGCGACGGGCTCTAAAAGTACGATAAAAAGGCAACATCTACGTGAACCATAGCACTAACCGCTTAACGTCAGAAACGTCAGAGCTGTGAGTACATGTTTAAAATAGTTGATGCTCTTCTGACCTGGAAGCATAAATATACACTAAGTAGATTATTAACAGGTGAGAGGGATAACTAATATAGGGAATTCTCAAAAACAGATCGCTAATCAACAAGTATTGAGATCTAAATAATAAATTGACGTCGAAGAGGGAAACATTAACCCACCACATCAAATAAATAAATAAATAAATAAAAAACAAAGCAACCTCGAGAAACTGCAACGTCTCGTCGTCGCAAAATCACATTCTTTTTACAGCATATTTAAAACCCACACACCCCGCTACTCGATACTATCTCAGACACTACCCAGGAGCCATACGCCAATCCGTCATAGATATGATGCGTGATGTGGCATCATATTTAAAATTTAGTCAAAATGCCATTGTAATTGAAATGTTTGTAATCTGACTTTGAGCTTTGACGACGCCCCCGAAATGGACCCCAATTACGTTTCATAAAGTAGGCAAATGATAAGAAACCTTAAGAAGATACAAAACCACATCAGAAACAAAAATGCAATATTTAGCGACAAAACACCCAAAACAAAACAATAGAAACAAAATAAAACAACAAAAATAATATCTTACCTTTTCAGTTTTTCCATGTTTTATCTCACGCTGCTTCAGATGTTAAACGATGTGTCAGAAGCTAAATTAAGTAAATGTTAACGAATACTCGTAAGTTATAATAATACAGGTAAAATGCGACTGTGAATAACTAAAAACATTTTTATTAGTGTTACTTGACTTTTAAGCTTAAAACATGGCAGCATTACGCATAGACCGGTTGCCAAAGCTATCTTATAAATAGTAGTCTTTAGCATTTGATTTATTAATTATTATTTGCACGTTAATCCGATCCAGCACGGTTCTATTCTGATTAATATTCATTTAGGTATTATTATGGATCATTAAATTGCAATTATTTATCAAATTATTTACACTGTGTGGTTCATTGTTACCTTGGAAATATGTTGATAATCTGCATAAAATTTTAATTTCGTATATTCCAGGTGGAGTGCAATCTTTGTGAACACAATCAAACCTAATTTTCCAATTTGAATAGAGCCAATCTGCATTTTAACTGTCACACGTATTTTGATGGAAAGGTTGTTAATTATGTATTTATGCGAGTATGGTTTGACTTAAGTTACGAAACATAGAGCTAGAATAACAAAGGATAGAAAAATAGCATTTGGTTGGTTTTTTGGTTTCTTGGTTTCTGATGCTAAAAGTGTTGTTTATATAAATTTGAAACCCTAAATCTAGTCTCATATCTGTAAAATTATTTTAACATGAGGGTTTCTTTTTGTAAAACGTAAAACTTTCTGGTGTATATTAGAGCAATTCTATTGTCGGTCTTCAGTTTCTAACGTATGTAGTCCTCGCACATTGTCAAGCTCTTTAATATTGAAGGCAAGTAAGTTTTTGTAAGTAGTCCTCAAACACATAATGCCTAAATGAAACTATTCGGTTTTAAAAAAAAGTACTAAGAACTTTTAAAAACTGATCTGATTTTATGTTGGGTTTTTTTTTTTTTTTTTCATCTGTGCCGTATGAAGTATTTATTGTAGCTATTGTGTATGTGCTATGACTCTCGACAGGTCTTCATAAACTGTAACGCAATGCCATTGAAACCCTGATCTTTTCGCCAAAATACGATTTGAAACGAAACTCATTTTCCCAGTGCTTATACATAATACCAGGTACGTCCTATATGCCACACGCATGTACTTTACACCCATTTCCGGTATGATCGGTCTGAACAAGACATGTTGTTCTCAATAACCTTACCATACGAATCCTTCTTATTGAACCTAGAGTTAATAGAAACATAATCGTAATATAACAGCTTTGGCACATTTTGCAGAAAAAAAGACTTATCAGGACGACAAGTTAAAGCTTTATAATGTCAATTGTAATATTCTAGTTGATTTGCTATCAAAGTTTGATCAGATACAGTAACAAAAACGTCTTCAGCACCGAAAATTCTAGAAGACGAAATTCTCCAGTAACCAAATCACGTGTCCGGTCAAAAATTATGACTTCTTTAATTTAGAGAAGAAAAATTAATCGACTTTGAATCAGTGTACCCAAATCTTCTACCATGAAAACCGAAAGGTATTTTTATTCAGCAAAATTATAATTTTAACCCAAAATGAACCCCCACCCTACCCCCGGCCAAAAGAAACTTATTCGGAGCATACGGACAGCACCAAATAATGAAGTGTAGATATCGGTGAAAATTTGAATTTGAATGTGCCTGTGTTTTTATTATGTTGAGTTTTTGTTTTCTTTTATTCAGGATTGTTTTAGGTTGTTTGGTGAAAAAAGAGAACCTTGGTAAGTCGAAAACCTAAAAAAATCCGACAGATTAATTTTGGTTCCGAAGAATTCGACCTTACGAAGTTTCATTGTATCTAGAGTACCGGCCTTTGTTGGAAGAAGTCTTCAGTAAGAAGATCAATGTTTGCATTCTTGAAGAACATCTACTATTACTAGGATGTTAACGGCTCTCTTATTGTTAAATTATAATTATTTGGAACGAAAACTGAAACTTTTTTCTTGCAAGGTTTCAAGTTTTTTAAATAAAAATCTTAAGCTATTTCATAATGTAATTGCATAGCTGGTAATTTATCCATCCAAGTTCTCGATTTGATACTCATAGTTTATTTGACTTTAATTTCATTACATTTATGATAAGGACATCTAGTACAATGGGTTACGCGGGTTCTCCAAAAGAACCTTCCTTTTGACAACTGTTAA
Source organism: Megalonaias nervosa (assembly GCA_016617855.1). NCBI lineage: Eukaryota > Metazoa > Mollusca > Bivalvia > Unionida > Unionidae > Megalonaias > Megalonaias nervosa. The sequence goes on along the minus strand of JAECUM010020336.1, from coordinate 28,589 downwards.
GAAATAAACTCCACATTTATTTTAAATCCGCAGTAGGTCTTCAATAAAGATTTAAAATTTACATAGAAACAGATGGGAAGAGTTCCAAACATTTACTGTCAACCTTTTGGATAAAGTTTCACTTGATTTATGAAAGAGACTTGCAGAAGAATAACAGATACTTCTGATTGCACTATAAAGTTTAAATTTATTCACAACTACCTCATAATTAACTCTTTGTGTCGTTATATGTAACATCATTGTATACAAACATACAGCATGCAGATGATTTTGAGGCTTGTAAATATTTTCTTGACAACATCCCTAAGAATGACAAACTATCCGGTCAAATAATAAAATTTATCCAGGAAAATAATCACTTCCAATTTAATATAACAAATTACATCCAAATAATGGGTACGGCTATCGGTAGTCCCATGGCTCCTGCATACGCTTCCCTTTTCATGGGATTTTCTTGAAAACCAGAATGTTAATCCCACTGTTTGGTTAAGACTTTTAGATGACATCTTTATGACATGGAACCTTTGAGAAGAAGACCTTCACAAATTTATTAATCGCTTAAATCATTTTGATTCCACAATTAAATTTTCTTATATTGCATCCAGTACGCATGTATTGTTTTAGATGTGAATGTCAGAAAAATTCTAACAGTTCTATCTCTGCAAATGTTCACGTAAAACAAACTATATGTCGAAAATCGTCTAGTCATATCCGGTCATGTAAAAACGGTATACCTTACAGCCAGGCGAAAAGATACCGACTTATCATCTGAGACGATTGTTAACTAAAAAATTATTTGAGTGAATTAAAATTATATTTCCAGGACTTGCCCTATGCATGTAATTGATTCTGCTTTGAATAAAACCCGTATTCTTACTCAAAATGATGCCTTAGACACAGTAGAATATAGAAAGAGGAAAGTATAATTCCTGTCATGATACAATATCATCTTTAATTCCCTGATACAAGTCCTACAGTCAATAAATACTGAGATCCCTCAACTTATACAATAAAAGCAGTGTAAAATCAACAGCAAGAAGATTCTTGACTATAGAAGACCTAGGAATATGCAAGATTTTGTTATCAGAACAGAAAATACAAAAAGATGTTTTCCATCATCTAAATATAACAGACGTTTGTTCTCTCGGGTACACATATTATAGAAAATGCCGAGTTTACTACTTCCAAAAAAAGAAGTGTTTTCCCTACGTTGTAACACTGACTGAATGTCAACTGTTATAATTTATTTGATAACCTTTAAAAAAATCTAATATGCAGTATACTGGACAGCATTTCAACGTGTTTCTCGGAAAATGATTTATCACCGCTTTCATTTAAAGACATTCATGCATCCTCAGTTCGCCTTTAATGTTTCAGTACATTCTAATACAAATAATCATTATCTGCGTCCTTGGAGAGAAGAGCAGACTGATTAAAAAGAGTTACTGGATCCATCGGTTAGATACATTGAGAGAAAGAGAGAGAGAGAGAGAGAGAGAGAGAGAGAGAGAGAGAGAGAGAGAGAGAGAGAGATTCGTGTTAGGGATAAAGTAATCATTAATTTATCTCCTTACGATCACTGGTCGCAATACAAAGAATATGATGGTCCATATGACCGCAAATTTGCAGTCGTTTTGAGCAAGTGGTCGTTTTATGCAGGCAAATTAAATAATAATATTCGGGGACTGAAAATTGGCGGTCACTCTGAGCAGTTGCTGTATGCAGATGGTTTCTAGATCAGGTTTGACTGTATGCAGGAATTCCCTAGGATTAATACTTTGAATGACACATATAGATGACAAATAACCAGCCAAAATTTTAACTTTGCCTCCTTTGCCGCCATATTGCTCCATGTGAACGAAAGTAGTTCTGAATATAGTCCTCAGTGGCGATGAAAACATCAGAGGGGTTTTTCTCGACCGAAAATTCCGAGGATATTCCATTTGCTCCTGAAAGGTGACAGATCGTAATGTGGGATTGCAAATAGTTTGAATGGAAACTATAGTGCATGACTCTTGGGAATGCAAAAGTACAGAAGGTCTGCGGGGAATGTTATTGGAACAGTGTACACATCCAGTAGTTGGGTCCCGAGTGGCCGAGTGGTCTAAAGCGCTCACCGTTCGAGATCACTGCTATCTCACCGCTGTCTGAGTGGGTTCGAGCCTTGGACTCGGCCAATGTTTGTACGTGAGAAAGCTTGCCACCTCTACCAGTTATACTGACCGCCATGATTAGCCAGCCTATCTTGTGCTCCAAAAAATCGTTAAACCCGATAGTAGACGACTGCAACACACACACACACACACACACACACACACACACACACAAAATTAGATTGTTGTGATATAGTGTGGAGACCTAAGTGAAACCTATTGCTCTGTCAGTAATGCATTTTTGAAAAACCCAGTGAAGTAAAGAACATTATATTTGGTGCAACGTTCTCATTACCACTGGACCACCTTATTTTGCATTATAATGAGACACTACCTTGTACCTATGTACTTGCCATAAATATGATTTATGTTGCATTGTTTTCTTCAGTATTGATTTTACAAACTTTCAACATTTTGCTCCTAATACTATACCATTATTTAAAAAATAATGAAGCTGATTTAATTTACTTCTAGTCTACATTTTTTATCAATGTTTGCAGCATACGTATTTTGTCTGATTTGTTTTCTTCAGTTTTAACAGCACAATTACATCACAATAGTCAGTCCAGGAGAAGAGCCATCAAGGATGAGGTCAGGATCCGTGTTTGGGCCAGAAGGAAAGAAAAAGAACCCGGAGAGCTTCCCCTCTCCCCAATCACCACCAGTATATTGATCCAACAAGTATAAATGGTCTTTTATAAGCGCTGTAACAGATTCGAAGACAGGTACTATTGTCATCGTTTCCCCAATCCAAACAAAGAGAATAAGTGATGAAGTGATGAGAAGCCATATCTTTGTTCCAGTTCAAGTCTCGAATGAGTTCAGATTGAAACCCCTTAGAATCGATGCGATTTGTTTATAAATAATGTCTTTTTATGAGATATCATTTATTTCCATATTATCTCATTTATGAAAGAGTGCCTCCAAATAATGGCATTGATGATGCTACAAGACTTATATTGTTCATGTATATACAGCGTACTGTAAATTTAATTCTTAATAGCAGACGACACTTATACGTTGGTCTTGAATAGTAACATGGTTTTGAATGTTTTGTCATGAAGATTTGAGTATAGGGGCCACTGGAACGTCACAATGTAAATCTTTCTTTAAAGCAAGTATGTCCGGCAGGGATGGACGGGTTCTGGGTTTATAATTACATTTCCTGAAGTTTTCAGAAATAGCTGGTACATGTATGAGCTTGAGGAGCATGACTATTTGGGGTAAGGATAAATAAATATATTCTATGATTTTAGAAATCAAATGTTAGACGTGTATACACCAAATGTAATTACTTTGGGATTACATCATATTCATAGAATAAAAAAAGGCGAAATATGCAGGAGTTACTTTGTCCAAGTCAATGAAAATTAATGATCGTCCAGACTATTCTTGTGATAAAGCTAAACGTGTATTTAGCTAATTATTCTAAGTCGGATTTAATGCAAATGGAATGAATCTTGTACTGTCTGTGAAAGTCTGGGAAAGAGTTATATTGCCGTCTGTTTTGTATGGCTCGGAACTCTGGTTCAATATGACATATCAGGGCCTTGAAATACTTGAGAAAATACAACAATATTTCGAGCCGAGTGTTTAAGGTTTCCCTCAAAGATCGTCCATAGGATCTCCAACAGCATGCTTGGAAACGATTTCAATAGAAGCTAGCACTGATAAGACAACAAATGCTATCTTTAGATCGCATGTGTAGAACATCGGCAAACAACTTCTCAATATCTTTCCTCAGCATTGTTAGTAATTTTGTTTTACTGCAAACATTGTTATATATACTGTGCTATACTATGCTATATCCATACTGTGCTCAAAAAGTATGATTTAGAAAACAGTCTCACTTTTTCAACTTTATTTTCACTTGAAGGTTTACAGACAAATTAACATGGAAAAAAGTTTAATTGGGAAAAGAATGTCGGTATTCGAGGAGAAGAAACATGAAAAGAGTATCAGAAATCCATCATAATGATTCGGTAAATGTTTAAAAGTCAATACAGGATTAAAAATGCACCATTTATGGGAACTCGATGATATTGACTCAAGCAGAAAAATGGAGTCTGCGACATTAAGTCATATTGGAGGAATGAAAGCAAGATACGGACTGTGTCCTCTGTGTGAGAAAATAAGTGACAACCATAAATTATACATTTCAATGAATTATTCATTAACTTTGGACGACAGACACCATTTGATGAAGAATATTTTTTGGTATATGCCTCCAGAGATTTTCTATGATTTATGTGCTCAATTAGATGATGATACTGATTATACTACTTAACGGTTCAAACGATATTTCACAGCGATTGGAACTCAAATCATGAATAAATGTGATATTACTATCTACTAATGATTTCATTCAGATAAAGGATATTATTTATTCGATTGATTAGAGGACTCTCAAAGAATAAAATGGAAGAAATAATTTATTGAAACACTAAGCTAGTAGGATATAAACTATTTTTGTTGCGTAATTATATCTTCAGAAGTTGAAAAATATCGTAGATCGTTTACAATGTCTCCATCAAGAGATACCTTAAAGTTCTTTACATATGTGTAAAGGATAAACGTTTGTTCGAAGCTAGTTGTGTTACAAACTAACATACAAGAGCTTAAACTGTAACTTTGGTCATGCACATACAAGGACACGATGCAATGCTTTAGGGAAGATTCTAATTTACAGATAACACTTAATGATGACAGCAATGAACCAAATAGTCATATGAGATGGTTAAACGGTGTAGCATGTATAAAGAATAAATAGCGTCCTTTGTGTCAACAAATATACAAATTTCTATTCGGCTAAATGCGCAGCACAACTGCACATAACTTTTACAAAGACAATTTACAAAGAATTGATGACAAGCTGGAATTTATGGAAAGAGTTCCATCGAAATATGGAGACTGAGTATATGTAGCAACGTTTTCAGATACTATAACAAAATTTGACATAAATCTGATTTCATGGACATGCTTGAAAGAATCAAAGGCACGTTGCACATTGTTCAAAATGAAAGTATCTGTTGTACTTGGCGTAGTTTTGCTTTGCTGACAACGTATCAAGACATGTGATTAAGCAAGAAGAATTCTCAGTTTTATTCTACATGAATATCCGCTATTACTGTTGCCTCAGCATGCTTTTGATAAAGCTAGGAAACTTTCCAAACACGGATACTGAAAACGTTGTGAAGCTAATTATTCCAGTTTCTTTTAGACACTTCACAATCTAATAGCTCGAGGATTACTATCAGACAAAATTGTTACTCTATAAATGTCTTGCAAAGCAGACGTTTACAACGAGCTTTACGACCACAGTAAACAGCACAGCATCTCTGAATGAGAACGAAAAGAAAGCCAAAAACTGCTAAAAATTTCTCCTGATGGTAAGCATCCCAAAGGAACAACACAGAAGACAATCAGGAAGTGCCCAGTGCAATCATGAACACAACTGAACAACCTAAAGCATCTACATTATCAATAAAACTGATTACAACTGTCTTGTTCCTATACACAAGCGAGTAAAAGGAAACCAAGTACTCTACTGTAATATCCTTCACTGCTTGTATACAATAAAGGTCCAATTTTGACTGCAAAATGTTCAACGAGATTAAGAACGATTCGGTCAATGAGATCCAGTATTACAGAGCTTGTTAAAATGAAGTACAAAGGAGGACGACGTGTTTGAATTGGGTAGAGGCTAGTATGGCAACATTTTCAATACTATCAGCTGGATTAAATGTTGCATGAATAGCAACCAGTGCACTTATTCTTTTGGTAGGTTTGGTGAAATATCGATAAGATTTGTTGAAATATTTTCTAACGAAACGTTGACTTACTTGAACGTATTAAAACATTATGAAATTGTTATATCTGTCATCAATAAATTGAAAAGTACCAGCAACATGAAAATCAAAGCAGTAAGTGACAATGAAATAAACTATGTGTTCATTTTGTTCATCAATGAGTGTATTAGATACAAATAGATATGACAAGGAATCAGAAAGTAAATAAACAGAAAGTTAAAACGTTAGAATTTTACTGAAGATGAATATAGAGGAATTTTTAACAGTTTAAACTACAAGAGAAAGAGAAACAAGAGAAAATTAAGGAAAAAATGCATAGCACACATACTCACAACATGATACAAGCTGAAAAGAAAACTTTGACTAAAGGATAGTTAAATTTGACCATTACAAATATTTTTCCAAGAGCATAGCAAACATTTATTGTTCTGTTTCTGGAACAATAAATGGAAAGATAATTTACAGCAAAGACTCTCCCAGAGAAACAAAATCTATTTTACCAACCCAAATGACAATATATATTAATTTTGTTTAAATACAGATAATAGATTTTGTTGTTGGGTATTAAAGTATTTCAGACGAAGTAAACATAATTTATTATAAATTACAAGAATGAAGGAATTTTAATTGCTGATTGGTTTATACCCTTGAAATGTACACGACTAAAGTCAAATTGGAAAAACTACCAACAATGACAAAGAAAAAAATATATGCTGAATTGTTTTAACACAAATGAAATCTAAAAATAACTCCCAGTAAAAATGTCATAGTTACATATTAAATTATAATGATATATTGTCGGTATTCAGTAGCATTATATCAATACAGGCTTCAACTGTGAATGTTTTAAACGGAAAATATTTATACTTTTTTCCTCCATTACAATGAATTAAATGGCTATTATTCTTGTTTATATGAATCTTTTTGCTAATTAAATATTTTTTATGGTGACGTTGTTTTATTCAGTGTTAGTGGTCATTGCACACATTTACAGAGAGGTACAATGAAAGTTTGAATATGGGTCATTCTCGTTTCACGATACTATGCAGGTTAGATTTACGCTGCAACATTAAGACAAAATCATCGGTGGACGATGTCACACTTGGTCAAAGCATAATTAGCAATGTATATTACAAATTCCTGTTAATGTAACTGATGCGGCTTAGTAAATAAAAAATTAATAAATTTTGTACAAAAACGAGTTGATATATGAATATGGAAGATTTAGGAGGATAATTCAATTAAATATATTAATCACATTAAAAGTTAACAGCTATTGAACAGAATGATACAAAAATACATAACCAAATCACAAAACAAAGGATAGTCAAGAACACGAAATATATTTTAGATGCACAAGAATCGTTCATACAGAGATTCAGAACATTATCTAGAGGCGTACAAAAATAAGAAAGCCAATTGACGCACAAAGATCAGTGCCTGTTATTTAACAATATACAACCAACTGATCAGACAATAAACAGTGAAACCTTGGTAGGTAACTTGAAGAAATAAAAATCAATAGAAGAATTTTACCCTTTATAGTTAGAGCTAGAATAGTCAACGGCAGAGAGATTTCGAATAATAAATTATAACAAATGATCGAAAACATGAGAAAGTAATAAATGCGTTTAACATAAAGATTACAGCCTTCACTAACATGATAGCAGCTATAACTAATCCCATCTTAGATTTACATAAGAATGATTAAACATAGATATATTTAAACACTGACGTGTCAAAAATAAAATGAATGTTAATGTAAACATGATTGGATCTATGAGATCAAATTACGATTATATATTTCTGATTTGATTGATAAGATCAAAAATATGAAAATGTGACATTTATAGCGAAACAAACATAGATTAAAAGTATAATATACGTTGATATGGAAGTGGTTAATGATATCAGCGTGCTAAGGGTGGTATTGACGAACTACGCACAAAAAGTTAAAAGTAAGAGAAAAGATTTAAATGCCTTGAAACAATAGTTTTCAACGGACATGGACACTCTTAAAACTGAAACTAGTGGTACAGATAATACAAGTAATATCTGAAAGGGTATTCCATACTGAATTCAACACCGAAATAGTTATGCTCTGTATTGTACTGGGTGTTAGAATAGATGAATTAAAAGAGAAAATTGATAATAAAGAAACTGAGTTTGAAAGGAACATTACACTTATGCCTGGTTCTATTTCACATTTGGCGTTGTACCGATTCAAGGGCATCTACATAACTAGTTGAAAATGTTTAACAACTCTTTCATTCTTTAATGTTATGTGCCTAGTTATCTTTGCAATTGAATTTGTTGTCTTTTAAGTCTTTTAAGTCTTAACTAGACCCTCGACTTTGAGACGTTTGATTTTAAATATGTTCCGTCACGTTTTTGAGGGATACGAGTTTACATGCCATAGATGATTCATCGCAATATTTAAGTAAAATAAAACAAATCAGACTTATACACAATCTTTATCAATTTGAATTGATTATTAAAGATTTTCTCAAGAGAATACAATTATTTTTGGGGCCCCGAGTGGCCGAGTGGTCTAAAGCGCTGATCGTTACGGATCACTGCCATCTCACCTCTGTCTGCGTGAGTTCGAGCCCAGGCTCGGCTAACGTGGGTACGTGAGAAAGCCTGCCAGTAGCTTCTCGTGGGTCGGTGGTTCTTCCCGGGGTTTTCCAGGGTTCTTCCTCCACCATTAATACTGGCCGCCATGTATAGCCTATCTTGTGCTGAAAAATGGCGTTAAACCCTATAACAACAACAACAACAACAATTATTTTTACCATGGATTACATGTAGGGAGTCGACGTTTTGCGTACTCATTTGAATGTAAATACAAATATTCTTATTACCACAGTGCAGTGTAAATGCCTACATAATATATATAATGTCAAAATCTTTTAATAATTGGATATGCACTTGAAAAATAAGCCGGTCAGCCCGGATGTAAAATAAAAACTGACAGTAATACCAGCTAGGTTAACTCTTAAATTAATTGAATTTTCGTATCCTGTATTTAGAACTGACTTTGTTTTAATCATCTAATTTGTTCATCACTTCCACATTTAAAGTTCTTTTGTCTGGTATTTAAAATGAAAATTGTATTCGTGCTCGACTTCTATAATTGCCTGTTAAGTAATCATGATCGTGAATCTTTTGTGCGTGTGATTCTTCAACGCAGATTTATTTGTAACATGTATTTACTAAATAAAATATTTTTCTTCTTATTTATGAACATCAAAGAGGTTGTATCTTTTGTTATAATTCTTCATACACTTACTATACAATCTTACGCAACGCACATAAAATACCGGAATACATGATGTTCCTCCATATACTACTGGTTTCACATCACTTTTGGATTTATTTTAAATACTACAAAACTCTTGATAGCATGTATTTGGATGTTGTATTTGTCGACTGATCGTACCCAGTGCAGACATGCAGAATGTGCACAGCACATGGAACAGCCGTCAAGGCGAGTGTACTGTATTGTGTCCACCTATAGTCATAGATAGAAAGTACTCTACGATGATACTTTAAAAATCACAATGAAAATAAAAATGAGAACAGATACATAATGCTGATAGTATGCATTTTACAATAGACACATCTTGTGCATTTTATCTATCGAGTTATCTACATTGTAGCTTTATCTTTTAGATTCTTAGGGTTTATTTCTGGTGTATTGTAAAGAGTCAAACATTCCTACAAAGTATTTTCCCTTTTAGTGTCTGTTTATCTGTGATATTGTCAATTTTGATAAATCTTTCATTCCCGAGTAATGATACCTATCTTCGTTGTTGTCATTAGGCCCACCTTCCTGAAATACAACAAACATGTCCTCGTGTGTTTTCTCAATATCTGAATTAGCCTAACATGAAAGGTATAGTATCTATGCTCGCCGTGGTCTACACCATCCAATATTTAAAGATGTATCGCATTCGTATTCAGAATTCTCAACTGCATTTATTTTTCAGGACATTGTTCTAATCAATGACAATATATATTTGTGTTGCATTGCACGGCTTAACTATAGGATTACTTTGTGCATTTAACACAATAAAAGTAACATCGACTGTCTTTTATATTTAATAGTTAGGCATAGACTTCCGCTAAATGTTGAAATCTATGAGCAATGTGAAACTTTCAACTCAGTCAAAATATTCATCCTGCGTTGCCTTACTTTCTGTTCACATCTGGTATTTAAAATGCATAATAAAATAATATCCATTTCAACACTGTTGCATATATTTAGAAACCTTATCTTGTAATAAATATTTCTGTTCTCGATCTGTTCACCTTCTTGAGTGATTCGTTTCTTAAGGGTGATCGTTGAGTATAACTAAACTTTCACACAGCCAAGCAGAGGCATATTTTGGAAATGATAATCAATATATGGGTAAATGTATTTGAAAAATGTATATAATCTTGATTCTTGCCACTGTGATATTCAAAGTCATCTAAATTTCTTTTAAACCTATCAATTCTGTTTAAATTTGTCATATGTATACGTCTGTTTTCTTTTCTTGATTTAAAATGTATTAAAGAGGGCTGCACTTTTGTCTAACTTGTTTCAATTAAATAAAAGTCAAAACGAACGGAACTCTTTTGTATTTCATTCACTTGAAATATCTGAGTAAAACATTTGAACTGTTGACCTTTATCATCCATTTTATGCACAGTACCTATCGCTCTTCAGAGGTTCTGCCACTGTGTGTAGTTATATCGGAACTGCACCAGTTACCGCGTGCAGTGTGAAGTCTGTTTCTTTTACAGTTGATCTTTATCTACCCTCTGTGATCGTACTTTATGCATGTGTATTGTGTACATTTAACGACTATGTCGTGCGGCTCTTGTGCATTAGCCGCACAATGATTTTGTTTTTCGTTTGCATGCCTTTAAGATTTTTACATGTGATCTAAAACTAAGTATTGCGTACACATAGTGTCTGTGTCGCTCTTGGCGTCAGAAGCATCATGCAGGTTTATCACGTTTTTGACATTTCTTGTTTTGAACCTTTTCCTTATCGCGGAGCTATTTTGTATCCCAGAGTATATTTGACCTGATTTGTTACGTAAAGATCTATAGACAACGAGGTGGTTCTCGACTAGATAGAAAAAGTGTTCTTCTCAGGGAAGAATCGAACCACAGAAAGTTCGCTTTGAAATCCAACTTTATACGTCTAGACTGCATATCTTGCTTACTAACACTGCAAAAGTTATCTGCTTACTAGCAGCAGACGATGTTTCTCAGTTTGGGATAACGACATTTAAATATCCCAATAATATGGTTCCTGTATACATTCCATTAGTTTAACGAGGTTTTCTGCTTTTCAAAATCAAAATCTGAGCATTTAGTTTCGCACGAATTAAAATCAGTGGTCAGAATATAGTTTCTTATTTTTATCGCTGTGCAGTATATTTCGAGACATTAGAGTGAAACGTTAGCGCGTAATACAGAATTATATTTTGTGTCTGCAGCTACATTTAAATCTAGAACAGTTTAACTGTTTTTGTATTGGTTCAAACAAAGCTTTATATGTAACTATTATTTTTGTTAAATAATGTTTTGATGCAAAACGAAGCAATTTATCTGTCATTCATATGTTGCTTGAGTGAACTATTATGTCAGTTGTCTGACAATGAGCCAAAACGTAAAGGGAATATATATATAATGTATTTACTTGGAAAATTATAAAGACCTATATTGTAGCTGGCTTCAAGGCGACGGGACACTCCATGACTTGTTCTTCACTTTGACTATTCCAGTTAGTTTTAATTTGAGTTTTAATGGTGATACACAACTAGCATGAGTAATCTAAAGAATTTTCATTTAGATTTGTAACGTCCTCGTAAGTTACACTGAATTTAAACGGGTAAAAACAACAACAACAACAAAATGCTCTAGCATGGGCATGCATAAGCACTATTAGAGACCTCTCTAAAATTTTTAAACACGACCAGTAATGTAGGAAGCGACCGTGCACCTGTGTTGACAACGCCAAGCAGTGTAGTCTGTTTGCATGAGAAAACTAAAGCTCCATTTCTAGAAAAGACAGTTTTCCTAATGTCAGTTTCTTGAATTGGTTGGTAATGTTAAAGACTTGAGAGCGGCGTCAGGAATTAACTTGGTTTCTCGTAGAATGTTGTTACATCGGGTCTGTTGAGACATGAGTTAGAGATCTGTCTCAAAACGCACTAGTTGTAATTATTGCTTAAAGTTGCATTCCTTAGCATTACATTTAACAATGTATACAAAGTCACATTATCATTCTCTGCTAACGAAGAATTAAGACAAAAACCCACCGAAAACGTTGTGCTCTAGGGTCAACGAAATGGGATAATCCAGAGCGTCCGTGTATTCATCGGAAGACAGCATGCAAATAAACTAATACGTTGCTCTATAGCCACGTGTTTCGTTTCTTTTTCTTTTTTTCAATTTAAACTGACGGAATGGTAAGCGTGGCACATGCAACCGCTCACAGTCAAAATAAATTTTTGTGGAGGAAAAGCCCGGGAAGACCTTGAGGAGAACCACCTAGCCACGGGAAGTTACTGGCAAGCTTTCTCACATACCCACATTGACAAGCCTACGGACACAGTGGTGAGATCTGAGTGATTTGTAAAATCCATCTGAAAACGAAAGAAGTCGTCTGAATACAGCGTACGTTTTTAATCTGAGTATACCAAGTATCATTTTCAAAAATTCACGTCACCATGTGCAACCGATACTAATGTTAGGCCGCAAAACTAAACTAGCTGAACTCGTCAGTTCAGGTATAACTGGTGGTTAGATTTTTGTTTGGTTTGGTGTTTTACGGCGCAACAACACAAGTAAGTTAATTTTGTGCCTACGAAAACAGAGTAAAATGCCTTGCCCAAAGATACACTACGGTAGCAGAAACAGGCTGGTCTGATAGTTAGATTCGAACCCGCACCTTTCGGTCGTCAGTCCAACACTCTTACCTCGAAGCCACCACGGCTCCCAGTTGTTAGACGATAATTCAATATAGTTATGTGCAACAAAGATTACGCTGAGCATATTACTTTAAAACTGGTTTATCGTCATATAGATTTAATTTTGTATTCTACGATATAAATGTTCCGCTTAAAGGTTATATGTACAAAAAGCATCTTGAATCGAAAGGTCTGGGTGGTATATGGCTTGAAGATTTTGCAAACAGTGCCTAAAACCAAAAATCAATAGATCGTACTCAAACGCAGTTCCGTCAATACTGACATTAGTAATAATCAATTTGTTCTGATTTATGAAGCCAGTAGGTGTAATATCTACTGCAAAACATTTCAGTTCTTACCACAACAAGAACAACGCAACACCAATAGAAATTCCTGCAAACAAAACTCATCAAACGCAGAAGATACGCACGCCAGAAGTGATGCTTTGAGAAAATAATACAAGTTGCTTTTGATGCAACGAAACTATTTAAAAGAAAACTGTTTATTATATAGTCAATGGGCGGTAAAGAGTGCTCAAAACATAAGAAAACTTTGCTTGTTGGTTTATATCAACTGCGTATTGTCTGTGGTCGGCGCTACAGTGTATGGACCTTTATATGTTTATGTGACCTTTCTGAGAAGCCGAAGTTTTCTGCCTGTAACATCTTTACTAATCACTTTCATCTGCTACAGAAAAAACATTCTTAGTCTTGTTATATATATATTTTAGAATGCTTCACACATAATGCAAAAAGAAGCAATCTGATTAAAACCAGATCTGCAATATCATACGTGAAGATCTGACAACGATTGCTTAGGAGTCATATTCTGGCGACCTATGCGATTACCATAATAGCTAATTTTATCAACCAATCAGATGAAGTCTTACAGCTACTCTTTTGGGACACTGAACAGTGTGGCTGAAGAGCATAACGATTTCATTCACTTTCAGTTTTTTTTAAAGCTGCATTTCCATTGGCTAATTCAAAGGTCACCAGAACATAACCCCTAAGCAATCGCTGTCAGATCTTCACGTAGGACAGGAGAGATTTGAATTTAATCAGATTGCAAAAAGAAGATAGGCAATACAATAACCATTCAAGCTAAAAATTTTGCTGATGAAAGATGGCTTACAACAGATGGTAGAACATTTTGGCAGATAGTGATGCTCTGGTAGGTTTTCTTTGCCAATGTACTTTTTCATTGTGCGAGTGGAGCTCGCGTGTCGCCTAACTCAAGAGGACAACGATCTGCGTTATGAAGTGGTTGAATCAGAGCCACTCAATTACGCCATCATTCAATAGGAATCTTAGAAGATGGAGAGGAAATAAATTCAGTCAAATTATCTCTTGAAGATCTGGATAACCGCAGGCCCAAGATCAAATTACACCAAAATTGGTCTGGGTGGTGTCACCTTATATAGACTGCTAACCTTTCGCAAAAATGTACAACGCCAGCACTGTTGTTTCTAAATCAGCAACCTGTACGGCGTGTGTGTGTGTGTGTGTGTGTGTGTGTGTGTGTGTCTTACTGGAAACGAAGAATGCAAAACTAGTTTTTGACTAGCCTGAGAGCTGTAAATTCACAGAGTCTTTGTCAAAGGCAAACAAAACGAGGACAAGACAAACAATACATACAAAAGAAAGTTGAAACACAGAAGTTTACTTGACTATATCTAATGGAAATATTGTCGCGTCTAACTGATTTCAACTCCGGTAATAAAAATGGCAACTTAGTTGGTACTGGCCAACAAAAGGACAAACAACAGCACCATGAGTTTTCATAACGTAAAGTAATGTAACTGTTGATTATCGCACGGATAAGTCATTTTTTTCTGTAATGACAGCAATAACCACAAGAATAATAATAACACCTGGAAATACAACAACAACAAAAAACAACAATAGTAATTATATGTGACTGAGTGAGTGATAGCAAAATGAATGAATTATTTAATTTTTAAAAATGGGGACTGTACACAGATGATGAATTTAGTTAGGTGTGGTTGTCCATTTTGGACACAGTGGGAGTTGAATGAGCTAAAGAAATGATTTATGCACTTTTTTTGAACCAATCCCTAAAAGCATCGATTGTAAACTGTAGATATTTCATGATTGTCGGCAAGTAAAATGGTTGTCATCTGCGTGCAAAAGTAAATCAATTTTAAATATAAAATTATTGCTTATGGCAAAATTGCTACCATTTGAGTTTCTCGATTCAAAATAATCTTGAGGATGGTTCAGATAAAGTAAAAATAGTTATGCAGAAGGACTTTTACCTAACTCTTTTCATGCCTGGAAAAATTTACAACATTACCGGTATATTTAGACATATTACATATATCATTCAATGATGCGCTTTATATTATGCTATCAACATCTTTTCTCAAAATTAAATTCATCAAACATTTTCAAAAGCCTGTTAAAAAAAAAAAACAAATAAATAAATAAATGTCTTTTCTTTTCTTTTTTTGCATATATTTTATAAAGCAAAAACATGGTAAGAAATCTCATATTAAGCATGTTCGTGAGTTTTCAGTAGAGACAAAGCATTACAAATTATAAATTAGAGACATGCGCAAAACGATTTTCTATACAGCTAAGTCTTTAATTGTTTGGCTGGTCGATAATTGTGACTTTGTTTTGGGTCTGCTTTTGTATATTGGTCTTATTTCTCCTAGTGTCAGTGCGTTTGGGATTGTTAATGTGTCTATCATAAATCTAAAAAGCGAGAAACGGATTTGTTACCTTTCAGGTATTCTTTCATATATTATAAATCAAACAGCCGTACAAATTTTTTTTTATTTAGCAACGCTTTGTGAATTCCATTTCTGTAATTAGGTTATATCAAGAAATGGGGAAACTGATAAATTCTGAAACATAGAAACAACTTGTTGTGTTCTAATCTTCCGCGTTTCTATTTTTGAAATATATACATCATTTTCATCAGCTTAAATAGTTTGGTATGCCTTGTTTATCAAATGAACGAGGTTCCAAAGCCTCCTCGGTTTTTATTGTCCATAATCTAATTTTTATGTTTCATCTAAGTTTTGAATATAGACTGTTAGTGTTGAAATTACTGTTTAATGCATTCATTTTTCCGATTAATGAAGTTATTTTTTTTTATTTTGGTGCTGACATAATAATTTCTGGACAAGGCATACTCTTTTTCCAGGCTGTTTAATATTCAGATCTAAACAATTGTTTACTATTTTGCCTTTATTCACGAAGCATCTTCTAAAAAAAAAAACTTTGTTCAGCAGTTTCGATAATAATTTTATATATGTTTTCAAATACTTAGATTAATTAATTTTGTCTCTCTGAAATTCTTTTAATATTTGACAAGAGTTCCTCAATATCAGAGTACTGAACATGTTTTGCGAAAATATGTCTTTTGTCAGGACCCTATGTTTCTCTTCCATCTGGAACTTTAGCTTCACTGACGTTCTTAAATGGAAATACAAAACTGAACTATAATGTACAATGAACCTCTGATATTGTTTGACACAATACTTGTACAACGAACAGCTAAAATTATAATACAAATAACTGTACAATGATAATCTGATATTGCAGTACACAATAACTATACAATGAACATCTGAGATTACAGCTCACAATACTTGTACAATCAACATCTGGGATTCAGTAAACAATAACTGTACAACGAACATCTGAGATTACAGTACACAACAACTGTACAATGATCATCTGAGATTACAGTACGCAATAATTGCACAATCAATATCTGAGATTACAGGACATAATAACTGTATGGTGAATAATATGAGATTACAGAACACGATCTAAGATATTTAAAATCGTTATATAGCACAAATGTATCGTTGGCCATACGTTACCAGCTGACAAGTGACTATAGCGGTGGAGCTAGGAATGAAATTGAAATCTCAGAGGGCGGCCTTAAGAAAACATGCAAGTAGCTGGTCGCATTCGCACCACCGAGTGCTGATCAATGCGTGTGTCTTCGAAGCAACACGCCCCGTTACGGTTGCGGTATCTTAAACATGTGCTATTGCTATCGGATTGTTGTTACGATATCTTCAGCTATTGGCTTATTACTTTAATTGATACGTGTATAATTTATTAATGACGGCCTTAATTTTCCACTGATACGTGAAATCGAATCTTTATTACGTTATAAGAAAGTGCAGACCATGAAAGGATTCAACAAAGGAACCGTGTTTTACCCAGAAAACTCTGTGAATATTTAATGCAGTCATTGCTGATAATAGCAACACTGTATGCCATAGCCTCGATTTGGATGAGACGTGCATGTATTTTGGGATGGAAAAATAAAAGAAATTAATTCCTCAAACGTTCAGCGTTTGAGAGTATTTTACAAAATGGCAAGTTCAACATAATTGTCACCGTCATTGTTGTTGTTGTTGTTGTTGTTATTATTATTATTGTTGTTGTTGTTGTTGTTGTTGTTGTTATTATTATTATTATTATTATTATTATTATTATTATTATTATTGAAACCAGATGTATGTGTCATCATCCCCTCCCAACTGGTAGAAAAATGCAAAATGAAAACAAAATCGAGTAGTAATTAAAATAAGTAGGTCTCGGAAGGGAATATCGTTTGTCCGCAGTGTTATATTGAAAGAGTATTGCCGCCATCTGACGTGTACTATATGTCACACATGTAGTGTTAAGAGCATTGCCGCCAAGTCAGGTGGACCTGTCTTTCACTCATGTACTGTTTCGGTTTGTGATCATAGTTTTCAAGTCAAACAATGGCAGATAGTTTGAATAAGATCTCGCTATGAATAGCATTCCAGCATCATTTTAAGGCAAGAGGTTGAATTTGACCTGGCGAAAACTATATATACTAGCACTTATTCATGTGTTATTCAGACAGACAGAGTAGCTGCTATCGAGGATTTTAATATTTGTATTTAAATTATTTTAATCACAAATAGACCTTAAGAAACGTTCGTTTCGCGTTATATATATATATATATATATATATATATATATATATATATATATATATATATATGTTGTTGTTGGAAAGAGTATATATTAGTTGGTTATTATATATATATATATATATATATATATATATATATATACAGAGTGGTGTTTCCCCATGACGCCCATTTGTGCATCATGATCCCCAAAATTGTAAAATTTTTAATCTGACTGCCAGTTCTTACACCAAGTGGATATTTTTACCCTCATCCTTAGGCGAGCTTGAACCAGCTTTGATTTTTCAATATCTTCGATCTGAAATAATAATATGAATATGTCTGAACTAAACAGAGAGAGAGAGAGAGAGAGAGAGAGAGAGAGAGAGAGAGAGAGAGACTTTTTAAAGTTTAATGCAAATGTTTCCATTTAATTTTTGTATTCTATTCCAAAACTGAGATAATGAGAAATACCAAAATCTCCCGTGCTATGGGCGCTACATTTTCAGTCAAATCAAGCCAATTTCCTTCCATCCATTTTGACAAATCAAAAACTGTATCATATTTCATGATTAAATTAGCTTTCCATCCAGTTCAGCGTTCATTCAATAATATAATACGAGATAAATAGGATTGTTACCACAGAAATATGTTCCAATCGTTCAGTTTGTACATTGTGTCCCCGTGACAAGACATACAGTCATGCAGTTAGTCTTGTGCATGGATTGGTAGAATTTATCATTGTCAAATTCAAATTTCAGAATAAAAAAAAATAAACAGAGTATCTTCATTTTTATGTTATTATTATTATTATTATTATTATTATTGATCTCAGCCCACATAAAGAAAAGATGAAGAAAAAATTATCAAAATAGACTCACTCTCATGATAGCCGATTATTTTGCATTACTCTAATTTGTGAGTTTTTCAAGAGGCGCACTGAAAAATGTATGTATGTATTATGTACGTACGTACGTATGTATGTATGCATGTATGTTTGGAATAAATAATTGACTATTTGAAGGCTATCTTAGAAATGGTGATAAGGAAAGCCTTCAAAGGTACAAACCAATCTGTTTAAAACTGTAAGCAATCATAGTAATATAACTGTTTGCACTAATTTCGGGTACATATTTTGTCACGAGATAAGAATAATACAATTTGAAAGGAACTGCACTGTACTTCAAACACACAAAACAACCATTACTGATTAGTTTCGGGATCAGGAGGAAAGAGTCTGATAAATAATCATAAATATGTACATTTACCCAACAATAAACCCATTTGTACCTTTGAACTGTACATTTTGGAGAATTACGAGCTTGCCGAAAAGGGGAGATAACGAGTACTAGACAATAGAGAAAACTTCAATATTACACATTTTGATTTGTATTTCCTGTTATTTTACAGCATAGACGATGCACCAATGACTAACAAATAGGAGGCGTTGACCTCTTTATAGAAGATATTCTTGTATATTCATTCAAACTTATCGACAACGCTTTATACCGTATAATCATATATACTCCAATACCGTATGTACTCGCGTAAACGTCAGATCCAACTGCCCTAATCTGCTGGTGCATTATTTGACAGCTGATCAGATCCTATATTGTTTGTTTTACTGGTTTCTCGTAATACACTGCAGATACCCAGGTAATGCGACAGCAGATCTGGCTCTATGCAGTTGTCTTTCCGTCTTTTCAGATCATGCAACCCCCAGCGCAACCCCATTAGCTTCATACTTAGTTTAGATTTGGGCACCGTGACACCAGTTGACGTTGGAAGACGAGTATATATAGTAATAGCGAAACCTTTAACTAGTCTTTAAAAGAAAGGCCCATATAATAAAATCAGCTAAACTGTCATGAAACCGCAATGACTGCCATAGATAAAAAAGAATCCCCCACCCACCCACCCACCCACTCACACTTTATTTGTACGATGTGGGAACACATTTTTGTGTGCCTGGAACACATTTTGATTTTTTTCAACCAGATTATAAAGAATGTAACGTAAACATAAATGTGAACAAATAGTCATATTTGCAGTTCGATTTGAAAAGGAAACTAATGCATTTTCATGGATCCAAAATGTTTAATGAAGTTTACTAAAATAATGTCTGCAGAATATGTATTGTTGACACTGTCATGCAGTTGATATCTTTCTAATGGAGCTGTCATGAACAACGATCATATATAATTGAACTAATTTAACGCATCTATATTTGATGAGCTGCTGGCACCATTTGCATTAATTTAGTCAATTATGAGATAAAATACTAAAACCAGTAATGCAGTCTGTACGAAGAGATTGCCTTTGCAAAGGTCAGACGTGCTCCTGAAGCTAATTTATTGCTTGTTCTGAGTGTCAGTGGCATTTGGCAGCAATCTCGATGTCAGTTAGGGTCTATCAATGGAAAATTTGAAGAATAACATACATTCATTTTTTATATTTATTTGCATCGATTACACGTTGTTGAGTGCTCATCGATGAGCAGAATATTCGTTTAACGTTGACGGTGATAATTGGAGAGAACAATATATATAGTATAAGTTTTATCTTTGAAATCTCTCTTACCTCTCATATAGCCCATGCAATTAAAAACAAAAACCAGCACTGTTACTGCGGAAGGAATGTCGTTAATTGGTTTTACTTGTAAGAAAGATTTGTACATGTACACATCTGAGCAAAATGTGTGCATGCGCAGATTTCTCTTGCTTTAATATGTAGATCAGTCACGTACAAAATATGTACATGTACAAATTCATGTTACCTTGATGTTGTATTCTGTTGGCCACTATCGGCCATCGTAGTAATTAGCATATCTATGTCAAATAGGTAAAATATGGGTGGATGAAGCAGAACAAGTCTAATCAATGGATTGAAAAAACTTGATAAATGAATTGACGATATGTTTTATTGCAGCATATGTAAAAAATTATCAAGTGTAAAGAAGAAATAATAATTTAATTCCTCGAAATAGAAGTATACAACGCTATAACTTCCCCTTAGTTACGATTTCTCACCTGTAGATGACGCCAACTGGAAATGACGTACATCTATCCCCACAAGACAAAGTACATGCTTCTTGTTGTCGAAAAATAAAACATTATAAACTATGGAAAGGTTCTTTCAGATGAAAGTATTGAAAACGAATTTACTGTTCAGCCTTATATTGATATGCTTGCACGACTCACTAGATTGTGTCGCTTTCAAAACTGTTCCATTGTTTCAATTTATTTTTTAAATTCCCATTAATATAGGTAAAAAGTAATCAATGTTGGCTTCCCTATGTCGGCCGACTTTGTAAAATAAAAAATCGGCACACTTAAAAGAATCTAAAGGAACCAAAGTTGGCTGCCATATGTCGACCGACTTCATTAAAAAAATCGGCACACTTAAAAGAATCCACAGTCAGTTTCCGGGGTTGGCTTGCTTTGTAATACAACAACCTTTGTATCTGATATCCTCTCGGTAAGTTTAAACAATGAATTTATTGCCCGCTGCCAGTTGTATTTATTCATCACCCGGGTTTCTATTTGTTTGCCACACGTAATCATAATTGATACAAACGGGTATTGATGATTGTAGGGTAAATAGTATATACAGCAATAACTTGCTTTAATAATACTTTTGTAACCCATGCTAGCGAAAAGATTATCATTTGCACTCACAATGAATGTATTTTCAAATAATGACTGATTTGCGCGTTACCGTCATATAGTTAACCAGGTTACAATACACTCTTGGTCATTTTGCACCTTATAACGTATCATGCGTGAATGGCAGGTGTCTTCAAGCAATCGGGTGATATTCCCGTCTCATTTGCGATTTTATTATCTGACATAAGCGAGACACACTACAATAACGATGCATACGCCAGCCGGCATCCGCTACATGTACGGAGTGCGTAGATATATTTTTTTTCTTTAATAAATTTCGCATGATGAAAAAGAAGGAATATACGATAATAATGCAGTTCTACTTTCTTTCATTTTATTTTCAAAAAAGTGTTTTGCTTTTCCATTTTCTTGTACCGTGAAGTGGAGGTGGGGGCACAAATTAAACACAAAAGTATTTGGTTTCTTAAGTTCATATTGGTTAAAATAATGCTAAATAAGGAGTTTGATCAAAGTCTATACTCTGCACGTTGAAAAAGTATTATGATTATTTTAAACATTAATATTTTACATCTGCAGTAACATTACTGTACTGTAATCCTTTATTTGATATATTTTACTTACGCTCTTTCTATCCCTCTTCTCATATGCACCATAGAGCTTTTTACGGGATTTAAGAGGATTTACGACTTTCCCATCCCTCACCCTATTCGATCCCACAGCTTCAATCCACTTTTTTGTGGTAAACAGGGTCTTTCGGGAAAAGAAAGAACCCTTTTGTCCCATCATCATTCTGATTACATCCATATGCAACACAGTGCACCATATTTGCTGTACAAAAACACGATCGTAAGATATACATCACATAGACATTTACGTGGGGAAATTAAACACTTGAATGACTAGGCTGAACAGAAGGGATAATGTACGTCGTATCCGTTTTTGGCATGCGGAAACTACCGATTATTTACCGAGATTGCCGAATATTTTTTTAATTTAAAAAAGCGGATTTTTAAGTCTAATTAAACATCTTTATGGTGTGCATACATAACAAATGCGTTTTTCTTATGACTATAATAATATCACACGTTTGTACAATATAGGTGGCCAGTGACCTTTAACAAATCTCTTTGTATACAAACTTCACTTGACCTGCGACGTAGTGCATTTCCTACGCCCCCCCCCCACTAACTCGTAAACAAGAGCACGTCCAGAACTCAGACACATGTAAACATTGTGTTTACTTCTTAGAATCATGAAAAAAATCAGGTAGACAAAAACGATACTTTCACAACCCTAAGTCACGGTCATGTTAAAAGTTAGGTACACAATATAAATTTAATATACATACCAAATGTGGCTGAAGATAAGATCAACAATATAGACGAACAAAATACATCAATTGAATAAAAAAAATTATTTTTATGTACCTAGTAATCGAGCAATGTCGAATCAAATTCACTAAGTGATTTAATTATGATTTTTTGGAGAGGAAACGTTATAAACATTAGTGTGTCAATTCTCAATGGAGTTCTGCTGATACCCCGACATATATTAGTAATCGTAGAGACAGAATTACCTCAGATGCAACGGTGGCTGTTTATGCACGAGTTGTTACCTTAGGCATGTGGAACCTACGCCTTGCAGTGCAGATTAGGCCCAAGACTTGGTTTTATCCGCTCAAAAGGCGTGACTTTAAAAACCTCTGATCTGGCCAACGCCAGCGTCCTGGAGAGAGTAGCACATGCCTGACTTAAAGTCTAGAATACATGCGAGTATTTCACGAGAAGCATATAGGGAAGATTTAATGCATCGTTTGGGAGAAATATCCTGAAGGAAAGTTTTGCATGAATGATAGACTCCTAGACAACACTGAACATATGTGTTTACTGGAAGAAATGAAATGGATCCGTCATTTGTGTTTTCTTGTTGTTTGTTTAGAAACATAAATCTTTAATGGCAACTTGATTGCCATCCACAGCAGGTAGATGTGACAGTTGGAACCTCTGTGCTCGACCTGGGCGAGCTGCTCATTGAGGTGTTCTTGAACGGTCAGGTCAAGGCGCAATACGGCGCCAAACGCTTTCCTGCTGTACATGAACACATACATCTTGTTGTTCCCGGTCGAGACACGCAACAAAGATTCAGATTTAAGCCCATTTGACAGCAGCGATTATCCGTCCGACCACCCCTATCACAGCGATACAAATAAAGAACGTGGTATAGAAGTCTAAGACGAGACAAACGGTACACCTCCTCCTGGACAACCAGACTAGCAAAGTTTGCAAGAAAGGCCAAGGGTGTGCAGAAGGCCATCCTGCGCCACGACCTGTGTCACGATCTCTGCATCGAGGCGCTCTAGTAGCCGCCGTAGTTTCGCCAATGCTGAAGTCGGCATCAGCAGCGTCGTGCACTAGGGCTGCCCGTACCGCACGACCAAAACAAGCCTCTCCCCGCTTAATACTAAGAAACTAACTGCACAGAACAGCATGAAGACTTTAGCGTACGCCAATGGCGGATAGCGATGGAGGTGAGTAATCAGACTGCATAAGTTCATCTCTGAGAAACTGCCTTTTGGGAGAGTTCTTTCTAAGCATATCGTCCGCAATGGACGACAGGAATGTCCCATTTCGAAACAGTACCGCAGGAGCTGGCCATGAGAATTGCGGAAATAGATGATATTGCACACCAAACGATCATACTGAGATGATGGAGCTCTGGGCTCCGCCTTCCAATTAGCCAAGCGCATATAGATAACGCACGAGAAAGAGAAAGCGCCAAGATCGTCATCAGAAAATTCCTAAGCGGTGTTGGCAGATGCAGGCTGCTCTTCAGGCACCTCCCATATACATCCACCGGCTTTTTTCCCTTAAGGAGCGTGACATCGTTGTCTAAGAGGACCTCTTTGCCAAGTCGACCTGCATCAGACCTGTCTAAGTGAGCGGCCAACGCCAGTATATTTTTGTGAGTGCTTCCGAGACGCTTTCCGCATCCCTGGCCGTCAGGAACTCAAACTGCTTTCAACAGCTATCGTAATCGACTACAGTTAGCGCGTACTTGTATTTGCGGCGGCCGATCCGGTCATGGGCAAGTATAGTATATCAGTTCGATGCACACCGTTTGGGACGCCAACAGTAAACCATACTGCGCGGCGCTGGTGCATGAATCTGACAAATGCCCTTCTTCGTAAGCCAGTTTTCGACTTCGCCTTTTCGTCATCAGTTGCACCAATAGCTTCAACCAGATGCTTGACGGCAGCCTTGCCATTCCAGTAGCCACATGGGCTGTAGTAGGTGTCTGTAAGTTGCTGTTCGAAAGTTGCGCGCGAAATTTGCCACATAACATAAGAGCAATATCTCCAATCGACTTTCAGGCCGCCAGCGACGATCTTTGCTGTCTTGTCTCCATTGGTGAGCCAGCGACCAAGGCGCTCGCTCACAGTTCGCTCTTTGCTTATGTTTCGGTCCTGGATTAGATCGATATCGGCGTTTTGCCGTTATCTCATGTTGGTGCTGTAGTTGTCCAGGTCATGACGGTTGCACGCGACATCGACGCGGTTAATAGGCCGCGTTGTTCATGCTGAAATAATACGTACTACAATTAAACGTTATGTTTATTAACTATGACTTTGCAGTAATACACAGCAGAAGCAGAATAGCAAACTGTATCTCAGCAGCGAGTTCCTCGGACTCTACAACTTAAATGGTTCTGTTTGCAAGCCATGTTACCTGGCCCATGTACAGCTTAATGATATGATGCTTCATCTGTATTACTGATATTTGAAGAGAACACTGAAAAGGATAGTGACATATTTTAAGCAAATTGGTAGTTCCTTAGCTATGTTATGACTTTTCGAAACTCGAAAAGAACAATAAGTGTAGAAATATATTGGAGTTAACTTTCCGAGGCCAGTTGAAATGGGGTCTGACAGGAATGTTATGCGATATTGAATGCACAGCTCCAGAGGGAACTAATGTCAGACAACGTATCATAACTTTTCATACCTCTGGCAGTGCGATACATAATGTATCGGTTGACATTAAAATTGCCTGTAAGTCAGAGTTATAATTTCGGATGATTTAGCGGGTTTTAAGTTGTTCCCTTCTAAATAATCACATAATATGCACCTTTCTTTGAATTTCGCTTTTAGAAAAGAACATTTTCCCTGTGGCCAACTTTCCCTGTCTCCAAGAAGAAGAATTATGCAGACATTGTCTGAACAAAGCTAGAAAAGTGTTTCTATCACCCAGTTCTTGAATTATCAATGCACAGCCAAATCCATTAGAAGACAGAATTTGTTTCAACTTCACTGGTCCCTGTTTTTTTGTCTGCATGATCCAATTTCTTAACATTTTACAATATTGGAAAGGGTATCTAATTGTCTACAGGTGTATAATTTTATTCAATTACTTTACACATATGAACATGTAAGTTGTACTCAAAGGTTATCGTCTGCATTCACGGAGACTGACATAATTATTCGTAGCATAAGATACACTGCTGAATTGCTTATACTTCTGGTGAATATTCATAACCCAATATTTTTCAACCATAGCATAAGACTGGTTTCACCATAGCATTAGACTGGTTTCACCATAACATTAATTATTTTACATATATCCTTTATAGTTTCTACCCAAAATCAAGATACTGATTTCAGAGCTTGAGCTACCAACATAATTTTTGCTTTAGTCTATCTCAGCCTAGATGTGAAAGCGATCCCACATATTTATAAAAAGAAATGGTTTCTGTAGATTTACCCCTTACATATCAACTCTGACATTGTACCAGACAGACACAGTTTCGGAAGAAAATTAGTATTATTATTGTCTTTCCAAGATTAATTTTCATTTCTGTTTCATTTCTAAATTCATCTGTGGCATTAATTTGCTGCTGTAGTAAATGTACAGATTCAGCAAAATTATAAACATTATCTGCATATAATAAAGCAAAGATTTGGTCTATTCTGTCATGAAAATGCTCTTATTACACTGCGTTCGTAACTTTTGAACTATATCATCAATGATAAAGAACAAAATCAGTTTGACTCACAGCATGCTCTTGTCTTGTTCCCGCATTGCAAATAAAATGCAGTGTTATACGGTGAGTCCATTCGATGTTCGTACACAGCTTTTCAAACACGAATACATATTCATCAAAACTTGTGAAATATTTCCATCAATACCTTTCTGTGCAAGAGAAAACCATAGTTTATAGTTTTGTATACAATCGATACCTGTGGAAAATCAACAAATAAAGAGTAAAACCTAACCCCAGACGAGCATATATATATATATACTTCTGAATAAGTGCATGCAAACTCAAGGCGTTATCGCACGTGCTGTATGTTTCCTTGAACCAGATTGAGACTTTTCTATTTAATTACAGCCTTCTGCCTAGTTAGACTGCCCAGTTACACTGCGTTTATTCGAAACAGATGTAAATATTTTGCACAATGTATCTAACAAGGAAAATCCCCTGTAACTGTTTGGATCTTCACACTACCATGTTTTAATATCGGACATGTCATACGTTTTGATAAACCTTTTGGAAATTCACCAGTTTCAAATATTGTATTCAAAAGGCACATTAAGAAATGAAACAATGCAAAGTCAACTGGTAACAACTGAGCTGAACTTCGTTGGAACCTGGAATTTTATTTATCAAAGAGTTAAGTCTATCAGTTTTTACTAGATTAATAAGTGATTTATTCGATTAGAAATTGTCATTCTTATTTCTCAAAATAATTAATCGTTGTCCATATTTTAATCTCATTTAAGCTTTAATAAAGAGAGAAAATACTCCAACAAGTCATTCTCTGTTAATTTACTTTATTTTTATGTATGTCATGATTTATAGTACAAGTCATATGGGTCATGTATGCGCATTTACTCATTTTAAATTAAATATAAGTTGTTCTTTTAAAATTTAACACTAATTTTCTTTAACCAAAGTCTATTCAGTCCTGAGTATTGGATGTTCTGCACCTTAACTGTCACCAAGATACTTCCAGACGAAAATTATCTATTGCTATGGACTTTTACAATGGTGGCCATATACTAAACTTGGGTCAAAATAAGAGCGCGTTGAGTGGAGTCGTCACAATAGAGGGTGGTAAGAATTTGTTTATCAATATGGGTACATTTCTTATTGTGACATCACAGCGCGCGACATTCAATCCGAATTGTACTGGATCACACCTTTAGGTTCATTTCGTCCAAAAATGTCGACGTACTTTAACACTGATTTTGCATAAGCATCTCTCGGAGCGTCTAAATAATGACCTTCCAAAGGAATATGGATGTATACGAATCCAAATGAAGTGAATACTTGCCACTTAAAGCTATGAAGAATCAAATTCTAAAAAATGACACCCATTGCTGATATAGTCGGTGTTGAATGCCTACATGACCCATGTGACTTGTACTCTAGTCTTTTCCATTTAACACTGGTCAGAATTTTCTATGACCATTTCTTGATTGTACACACTCAGGTCTCATTGATTTTTGATGTAATGACTGTGAATCTACGCATCTAGAGTAATAGTTTGGTTTGTAAATGTATACTTTCTTAAAAGCTAATTTTTACCTGTTTAGCTCTGTCACAGTCTGGATCCGAACATGGGGTTGTAACCTCTGCGGTAAAACTGAGTTTAAATTGCTGCAGGTTTGTACAAATATCCTTATATGAAGACAAACTTTTTACATAAGCGTCAAAATTTGATTCCAGTAAATCGGTTATGCCTTCAACAGTTTCAATAAATTTCTTCTCGGAAAGTTGGAGAAAAGATCCCCATTTGTGCCTTTCAAAACGAACCAATTACCAATTAATATCGTCATCGCCGTCAATATGGTCATCACTAACGCAACCATCATCGACATATTCATTACATACGTGATTCCTTATATTCTGATCTACTTTATGACAATTAACTTTATCGTCATTTTTCACGCTTGCTTTAGTCTGGAAAAGGGACGATTCGCCGGTCATGAAGACCGAAATTCGATATCAA
Source organism: Megalonaias nervosa (assembly GCA_016617855.1). Taxonomy (NCBI): domain Eukaryota; kingdom Metazoa; phylum Mollusca; class Bivalvia; order Unionida; family Unionidae; genus Megalonaias; species Megalonaias nervosa. The sequence continues at coordinate 88 of JAECUM010020336.1, read as the reverse complement.
GGGAAACAACTCTGTGGAGACTAAAACATCACCCACTATGCTGCCTCCATTATTTGCCATGCATGTTATATTCCTATCTCGAAATGGG